>CM065818.1:139356143-139551143 GCA_033398695.1 Orobanche coerulescens
TCCAACTGGAGACCCAGAAGGCAAGCTGTTAGGCCAAAGAAAATAGCTCCACCTCCAAGACGGCACTTGTACTGGATTAATAATAATAACCCTGAATTTTTCATGCATAATAATTATCATGGTTATAGCGACTACGGATATGCCCCACGTAGATATCGCAACACTGTACCGAGTGTGACCTACAGTAAACCAATTGCTATCAGGAAAACTTGGGTACCTAGAGGAACTAACAATCATGGACCCAAAAATCAAAGGGGACCTAAATCTACTTAATCTCTTTGCATACAGGACATCCTAGAGGAGGACACCTGGTACTTTGATAGTGGATGCTCTCGGAACATGACCGGAGATAGAAGCAAGCTATCAGATTTTGTAGAAGGTCGCGGTCCAAAAGTTCGTTTCGGTGATAAATCTAAAGGAAGAACAAGAGGGAAAAGAAACCTACTTGTCGGAAAATTCAAAGTCACCGATGTTGCATATGTTGAAGGCTTACAGTATAATCTACTTAGCATTAGCCAGTTCTGTGATAAACAGTTCTCGGTGAAATTCTATATAGATCGCTGTAGAGTCAAGAACATCCAGACCAAAGAAGTTGTGCTTACAGGAAGCAGATCAGGTAACATGTATATTGCTGACTGGAAGCTTATGAGCTCCTCAATTCCATGCTTTGTTGCCAAAGGCACTGCAGATCTTAGCTGGTTATGGCACAAGAGGATGTCTCACGTCAACTTCAAGACGATGAACAATCTCTCAAGACAGGGAATGGTAAGAGGATTGCCAAACGTGTCATTCAAAAAAGACAGCGTCTGCGGACCGTGTCAGAAAGGCAAGCAAATCAAGTCAACCCTGAAGAGCAAATCCTACTTTTCAACCCAAAGAGTGTTGGAGATGCTACATATGGATCTCTACGGTCCTGTAGACCCAATAAGTTTGGGAGGTAAGAAATACTACATGGTTGTTGTCCCAGGTATGCTTGGACGATTTTCCTAAGCAAGAAGAAGGAAACAACATCAAAGCTGCCCGAGCTCCTGAGAAAGCTTCAAAATGAAAAGGCATTGAGTATCGTGTGCATTCGTTCCGACAGAGGTACAACATTTACTAACCGCTTCATAGAGCAATACTGTTCGGAGAATGGGATACAGCACGAATACTCAGCTGCCCGGACACCTCAAAAAAATGGTGTTGCCGAGCGAAAGAATAAGATGCTGAAAGAAGCAACGAGGACAATGATTTCCGCAAGCAAGTTGCCACAGCGTTTCTGGGGTGAAGCAACCAATACAACATGCTACACTCAAAACCGCTGTATCGTCAACAAGCACCACAACAAAACAGCATACGAGGTATGGAACAACAAAACTCCATTAGTTTCATATTTTCACATTTTTGGATGCAGGTGTTATGTATTGAATAATGGGAAGGATCAACTTAGAACCTTTGATGAGAAATCAGATGAATGAATATTTGTAGGATACTCCTCCGTTAGCAAAGCTTACAGGATCTTTAATAAAAGGAAGTTGACGATCGAGGAATCAGTTCATGTAGTGTTCGACGAACCACACCATGAACCTACATGAGTAGATGATATTACTCAGAACATCCAACAACTCTCCATCTTAGATCCACCAACTCCCATAGAACCTGTAGTTGACCTAGAAATCAACCCCGCAGCTGTAAGAATCGACGCAGATGAAGCCGACGCTATACAAGCTGACGCTGTATTTACAAAAACTCTTGATATAGTACGGGACCCCGAATTAGAACCCGATCGAAGATGGTTGAGAGATCACCCGCAAGAGCTGATCATTGGAAACATGGGCGATTTACATCTGACTACCTTTTTAGATGGCCTAATTACAATTTAGTCCCTATTGTTTCAGATATTACAATGAAGGGCAAACTCTACACTGTCCAGAAACTATATTTACAACGAAGGACAAAAGTCAAACTTTCAGATGATGTCACTGGAGAGAGAGTGCTGATATTCCGAATTTGCCCTTTTATTTTTCTTTTTCTTTTTTACCCATTTATTTTTCGCCTCACATGGGTGGCACATGCCGGACCTCATTGTAATATATATAACACTTTTGGACTTCAGTGTAATAAATTTTCAAGATTTCTAGAAAACAAGTATTTTTTCCAAAAAAGAAAGTATATTCTGGAAAAAAATATATTATTTTTCGAAAAAAAAAATATATTTTCTGGGGGAAAAAATTATATTTTTGAAAAAAACATTATTTTATGGAATTTTTTATTTTTTTCGAAAAAATTAATAAATATTTTCTGGAGAAAAAATTATTTTTTAGCAAAATAATATTTTTTTCGAAATAAAATAAAAAAAATATTTTTTCGAAAAAATTAAAAAAATCGAGGAAAAAATATTTTTGGCAAAATAATATTTTTTCGAAATAAAATTATTTTCTGGAAAAAATATTATTTTTTGAAAAATAAAATTATTTTACGGAAAAAAATAAAAAAATATTTTTCGAAAAAAATAAAACATATTTTCTAGAGAAAAATTATTTTTGGCAAAATAATATTTTTGAAATAAAATAAAAAAATATTTTTTCGAAAAATTTTAAAAAAATCTGGAGGAAAAAATATTTTTGGCAAAATAATATTTTTTGAAATAAAATTATTTTCTGGAAAAAATATTATTTTTTTGAAAAATAAAATTATTTTACGGAAAAAAATAAAAAAATATTTTTCCCAAAAAAAAAAATATTTTCTAGAGAAAAAGTTATTTTTGGCAAAATAATATTTTTGAAATAAAATTATTTTCTTGAAAAAAATTATTTTTGGAAAAATAAAATTATTTTACGAAAAAATAAAATAAGATATTTTTGCGAAAAAATAAAAATATATTTTCTGGAAAAAATTATATTTCGAAAAAAAATTATTTTCTGAAAAAAGAATATTTTTTAAAAGAAATGTATTAGCCAAACACTTTAATAACTTATAAGCTATTTGTTTCATATTAAATGTATTGGGTATGTTTGGTAAAATTAAGCTAGCTTATAAGCTAGCTTATAAGTTGAGCTTATTTAAGTTCTGTTTGGAACACCTAAAAATAGCTTATAAGCCAAATTATAAGCTAGCTTATTGAAACGCTACTCAAAGTAGCATTTCAATAAGCTAGCTTATAAGCTATAAGCTAGCTTATAAGCTAAACTGCCAAACATACCCTTTAAAAGAAATGTTTTATTCAAGTAAATAGAGGGGCATTTTCGTCTTTTTAATGGAAGTCAACACCAATTCAGATTTTTGTCCTTCGCTGTAATTTATGAAACAATAGGGACTAAAGTGTAAAGAGGCCATCTAATAGGGTAGTTGGCTGTAATTTCCCCTTGGAAACATAGATGCTGGTGTTTCTACTCGTAGGAGAATACAGAGTACACAAGGAAATGTACTTTGTGCACAAGAAGAACTAGATACTGAGATATCATAATTCCCTGAATGGAAATCTCAATCCGAGCTTAGAAGACTCAACATGTGCACTACTGCTGTATTCTTAGCTCAGTCCGAACCTGTTTCGACCATAGACGCTCTTAATAATTCTCATTGGATAACATCTATGGAAGAAGATCTTAACGGTTTCGAAAGAAACAATGTATGGTATCTTGTACCCAGACCTACGCATCAATCAGTTATAGGAACCAAATGGGTATTTCGAAACAAGAAGGATCGAAATGGACTTATTATAAGGAACAAATCCAGACTAGTCGCACAAGGCTATAGCCAGGAAGAAGGCATAGACTATGATGAAACCTTTGCCCCTGTAGCCAGACTAGAAGCCATCAGGATATTTTTAGCCTTTGCCGCCCAGAAGAGCTTTATTGTATACCAAATGGACGTCAAAAGTGCATTCCTGAATGGAGACCTTGCCGAAGAAGTTTATGTTGAACAACCACCAGGGTTTGCCAACACAGACGGTGTCGACCTAGTATACAGGCTAAGGAAAGCACTGTATGGACTTGAGAAAGGTGCTGTGGACAAGACATTGTTCAAAATACAGGAAGGTGATGACCTTCTAATGGTTCAAATTTATATAGATGATATAATTTTTGGTTCAACTAACCTTGCTCTTTGTCAAAGGTTCTCTCATCTCATGCAAAGTAAATTTGAAATGAGTATGATGGGAGAACTTTGTTATTTCCTAGGTTTACAGGTAAAGCAGTTGCCTACATGTATTTTTATCAACCAGGAAAAATACAGCAAGGAGCTTCTCAACAAATTTGGAATGAACACTTCCAAATCATCGCCAACCCCCATGAGCACTTCCGTGCAAATTAGTGCTGATGAAGCCGGAAAGCCGTTTGACCAATCACTCTACAGGAAGCTTATTGGTTCGGTCCTGTACCTAACGGTTAGCAGAACCGATATCCAGTTTTCTATTGGAGTGTGTGCGAGGTATCAAGTAGCACCTAAGGAATTACACTTCAATATAGCTAAACGAATCATGAAGTACATTAAAGGAACAATCGATGTAGGACTATGGTATCCTAAAGAAGGCGGATTCGATTTAGTTGGATACAGCGACTCGGATCTCGGAGGCTGTAAGCTAGATAGGAAGAGTACAAGTGGAACTTGTCACTTTCTTGGACCTAGACTCGTTTCTTGGTTCAGTAAGAAGCAATTGGCTAACTCACTTTCCACGGCTGAATCAGAATACTATGCTAACTCACTGTCCTGCACTCGCGCACTAAGCATATCAACATGAAGCATCATTTTATAAGGAATCATGTCGATAACAAGGATGTTCGGATCGAAAAGGTTCATACAGATATTCAGTTGGCCGACATCTTCACCAAGCCTCTCGACACAACAAGATTCAACATGCTTAGACAAGAATTGGGAATGCTACATCCCGACTCCATGTAAGTAATTTACTGTTTTTTTTCAACAATTGAGGGGGAATTCTGTAAGACCCAAGAATACAGTATCCACCATTAATTATCTATACACTCAGAACCGTCAATACAGCACTGTAGTGAATAAAGTGATATCAATCATCCTACACCTGACGTGTGCAATAATTAAGGGGGAATACAGTATGACCTATGAATACAGCATTAATCCGAAAGTTGCTGTATGGAATTAAAACCTATATGTACCTTTTAAGGGGGAACACTGTATCGTCGCGGATACAGCACATACTATAGGATTTCGATTCAGTATATATATATTATATTATAATATTTCATTTTAAAATGATTTTTGTCCACGTGCCCTGTTTTCATGTCAAACGTCATTTACATTAAATGCCTTTCACGACATCTGGACAACTGAATCTCAAAAGCCGCGATGTTTTAAAACCACCGTTTCAGGCATTTAGGGTAACAAAAAATGTCAGAAGTGGGACCCGCTCATATTTTAACATTTTAATGGATAAATGTACCAGTTACACTCAGTCCATCTTGACCGTTGATTTCAAAAATGGCTCCCATCCCTTAAATCTGACCATTCGTACTCTGGAAAACCCTACTTCGCCGCCCACTATAAAAGGACTGATACTGCCATTAGAGACTCTTTACGCTTTCTGCAAATTTAAGAGTACTCAAGCAAATACAACCTACATAGTTTTCTGCATTTTACTGCAAATTTCGTTTATTCTCCTTCATATTTTTCTTGAGAAACATCAATGGCTCGTCAGACATCTTCTCCCGCACTCAAGAAATCCTTGAACATCATCAATGGACGGATCTTCTCAAGATCTGTCGTCATCGAACGTATTCTCTCTGAAACCAATCATGTCGAACCCATGGAGTTCATCATCACCCGACTCCGTCAGCAAGGTCTCTACCGCCTTGGGAGTCAAACTGCTGAGAAATACGATGTTCACTTGGTTGAGGACTTTTACCTCAACGCCGCCGTTCGCTTTTTTCCGCTGGCCCAGGGAGGTCACGTCGCTGATATCACTGCTACCATTCAAGGAGTGGAGATCTGTATCGATCGAGATCCTCTTCAGAACATTTACAGGCTTCCTGCTGATGGCCTTACAATGGAAGAACTTGAGACTTTTGGGTCTCAAGAGCTGATAACGAAGTACTATGGGCTGTTCACCGGCTCAACTGTTGTTGACGTGGTTCACACCACCTGTCACAAGAAGAACTTTTGTTTGCCATACGTGTATCTGCATGATTTTTTCTACAGGATCATCGAGAATCGCACAGGTGCATTTGAAATGTGCACGAATCTGAGATTTAGGATGATGGTTGCGATTTTGACCTATGAAAAGGTCAACTGGTGCCAGATTATCTTGAAGCGCTTGCAGGAGGAAGTATCAAAGCCTGCCACTCAAAAGAAGTCGTTTGGTTTAATTTTAAACCATGTTTTGACGAAATGTGGAATTCACAATCTGCAGAAGCGAAGAAAAACAGCTCCCGGATATACTTAGGAGGCGTCAAGCCTACAGCCTATAACCAGAGCACTATGGTCTGCAACCACCCTAAAGTCCGAAGTATGTCAGTTTCTGAAGATCCAAGGGATGTTTCTTTGAAGTCCCAAGATGTGGAGTCTTCAAGGAAGAGGAAAAGATCTCACAGCAAGACACCTATTGCTGGTGAGAAGCCGAAAAAGAAGCTAAGGAGGCCTTCTAAAGCTAAAACCACCAAAACCTCTGAGGAAGTTTCTACCGTAGTGCAACCCACCGAACAACTACCCCAGGGCCCAACCCATGTGGAAGAGGTGCCCGCTACGGTATCGACAGTAGATCCTTAGCCTTTGGTGGCTAAGACGGATGATCGGACATCTGCCAACTTAAAAGACTCTAGCGAGTCGGCTGCCCCTACAGAGCCAACAACTACTTCTCCTATCCGGGATTCCACACCCGTATAAGATCAATCTTCCTTCGGGGCACCATCCCCTGTAAGGAATCCCACTTCCCTATAGGATCCCACACCTGTAGAGGAATCCCTCGCTACAGCGGACACAGACGTTGTACGCAATCCCTCCCCGGACACCATTATCAACAAAACTCTTCTCTCTATGCAGATTGATCATGCTTATGATAGATTACTTAAATGGAAAAGCTACAGGCTAGCTCCGTATGACACCTTATACAACTGGAGCGAATGGAGCCAAGAAGAGAGATTTGTATTGGAAGTGATGGACTCGACGGAAGTTGAGGCCCTGATCCAATGGGAAAATCTCTACTGCAAGGAATTGATTGAAAGTCATCTATTGCAAAAATCTGACGCCAGGAGAAAAGGAAAAGATAAGTCCGAGGACTCTCCCCAAAATCCAAAAGATGACGATGACTCAGACGACGATGATGATGCTTTACAAGCAGGTTTGAGAATGAGTCGTGAAGAGGCTCAAGACAGAGATGCCTCTCAAGCCAAGGATGACGAAGGGCCATCAAGTCGAAGTAAGCCCCCTTAGCCACAACAAGAGAACATTCCTGACAATGAGGAATCAGTCCCTCAAGTCGAGGAAGAAGAAATTGTTTTGGAACAGGCACCCGAGCCTGCTGCCGCAGAAGAAGAAGAAGTTTCACGCACCGTCCAGCAAGAGGAATCAGTCCCTCTGCCGGAACAGGCAGAAGCTGAGAGACAACAGGAGGAATCAATCCCTCCTGTATCCATGTCTACAGATGCACCTTCGCAACAGGAGGACACAGCACCCCCTGCCGCCGAACCCGAAAATGTTGTTCCCGGCCCATCAACCGTGGAGTCTGAGGACGGTATTGTACATGAGAATGTCCAACTCAATTCACGCCCTACCGTGAATCTGAGAAGGTTGAATGGAGCCGAAGATTTTGCTCAGGCGGATTCTCCAAGCACTGCTTCTAGGAAAGAGCGATTGCGTGCTCTTGGTCTTCAAACCGTCTTTATCCAGGATGCAGTAAATGCCTTGTATTCTGTGGAAAAAGCTCTTAATTGGATGCACACTTCTGCCGTCGAAGATATGACTACATTACAACATGAAGTCTCTCGAGTAGTAGAAGCCTTCGCTGTTTTGCCAGAAGTATTCAAGCAAGCACTGAAGATCATGCAAGACAAACAAGAGCAACTCCTGAGAGAAGAGGCATCCAAAACTCGCATATCATAGGCCAAGACCGTATCAGCATTGATAGAAACCACTTCTCACTTGAGAGCCCACGACAAAAGTATCGAGGATATGTCGCAGGTTCTTTCCACCCTTGTCGAGAGAATGAAAAACATTGAGACGAAACAGGATGCCGCACTAGAGATCCTATGACATCTTGATGACGCCAAAAAGGGGGAAGAAGCAAGAGAAGCTGCTAGGAGAATAAGGCTACAACACGAAAGGGAATTTAATGCTGCTCAAGACAGCATTACCGCTGAATTGAACAAACTAGCCCCTCCCTCTCAAAGTTTTAAAATTTTAGGCTCTCGACCCGAATTCATTGACCCCAATGTCCCCTGGAAAACCTTAATTCAAAGACCTTCTGAGATCCGTCTGCCAACCAACCGCCATCCAACTGCCGATGAGGTGAAGCACTGAAGGAAGAATGAACTGATGAGATACTTTGTTAAACTCGTCAGGGAATCCGCCATATTCAAAAGCTATAAGACATTAGCTGATGCTGCAGACAAATTCTCGAAGATGCTATAAGAAGGAAAGCTTCCTCTCCAGCTAGATATGAAATCCAAGCATAAAAGAGGATATCGGATCACCCATCTAGAAGACTGGATTCTTGCTTTCGACAGATCATATGAAGGTAGAGCAATATATCAAAATCGAGGCAATGACTCCCTACAGCACTTGTGGCATGGGACCGAGCATGATCTAGAAAATAGGCCATGGAGACATTCGGACTATAGGAGCTGAAATCCTTGTAATTTTTGCTTAATTATTTGTAATTTTTCCTTCTTTCGAAACAGCAAATCTTGTGCTCTATTTTTGAGATAACTTGTTTGAAAATTAAGCTGTACGAACTTGTCTACGAACAATTCATAATTTCAGTTGTATGCACTTAGAATACATTGTAAAGATTGTGCGTGTGCGCCAATCATAAGCTTAAGTTGTAAAAAATCTTAGCTGTATCGAACTCGCCTTCGAAGCAGTTCATAAATTAGACTAAGTTACCGAAAGACAGACCATTTGACAGAAGACCAAGAAATCTGCCAGAAGTCATCTCAGAAGATTATTTCATGAAGAAAGTTTTGGCATCATCAAGAAGACTTGAAAGTTTTAAAGTTTTGGCAAATTGTCAAAAAGGGGGAAATTGTTGAGATAACAAATACCCTGTATCGAAACAGCCAGGATAATCAAACCCTGTATCGAATTATGATAATAAGAGGTTTTGACATATATGCCAATCCTCAATACAGTAAGGAAACTGTATCGAAGATTTGAAGTGTCAACCTGTATCGAAGGCCTGTCACAGATCCAGCATATAGTGGATCCTTTCAGTACAGCAAAGAAGTCTTATAAAAGACTGAGTATGGAAGCTGTCTCGATTTGTCAATACAATGATCTTCCATACAGCTCTCAATATGACAAAGAAGGAATCTTCAGAAGTCAAGTCCCGTTGATAAAGAAGTATTTAAATACTAAAAGATAAAGTATTTAAATACTGTCAGTCAACAGATCTTCAAATCCCGCTAAATTCGGATCATGCCTTTTCATCCCGTTGGAACGGAATCTTGCTCAACGGATATATCTCAATGGATATATTTTTCAGAAGACTATATATATATCTCCTCAAGGCGTTGAAGATGAGTTACCAAGTAACAAAGCTATTAATATATTCATTAGAGCAAAACATATCTCCAGAAGCTTACTGCAATTCAGATCTAAGAGATATACAGTGCTCAACAACTTGAACAACACATCATCAGCTAGAAGCTCAGAAAGTCAAAGCTGTTGTTCATACCATGTTCTATCCTTTGAACAAACCCAGATCAGCCCTGTGTGGACTGAGTAATTGTTGCTACTCCAGAACTGTGTGTGAAGGATTTGCATCAAAGAAGACGAAGCTTCAGAACTGTGTGTGAAGAAGCAAGTCAAAGCATTAGCTCAAACCAATCTGTGTGAACGGTTGAAGCTAAGATCTTTATATCAATCTGTGTGAACGATATATTGATCGTGTGTTGTTATAATTACGTAGTTGTGTACGTAGTTTTTATAATAAACTTTTTACTCATGTGTGGAGGACCAGTGGACGTAGAGGGGTTTACCTCGAACCACTTTAAATATTGTGTTATTTCCCTTCTGCATTACTTGTTTTAATTACTATGATTATTTAAGTATACACTGCACATCGAGTTGTTGTATCCACAGCAACTTACTGTATTTAAGACTTCCGCTACGCACTCAGATTTAAAATCCATACAGCTTGTTGTTTAAACTACTTCCCAAGTTGTATCCAGTATACTTAGTGGCCAACAGGAAGCCCGCAGGTCGCACGCGGCCGCGCAGAAGGAGGCAGCTGAACTGAAGGCGGTTGTCGACCGGTTGACCGGCGAGCTGGCGTCGTCGAAGGGAGAGGTGGCTGCCAAGGATGCCGAGCTCCAGGACACGAACCAACCGATCGCGGGGCTGAGGGAGGAGCTGGAGGCAACGGAGGCCAATCCCTATCTCAACGTGGAATACGTCAGCGAATTTGCCTATTACATGGCTTATGCTGACGCAATCCACACTGCTAAGAAGGGAGGGCTCGAGGTCGACCCTTTGGTTGACAACTTCAAGGCCTACGTGCTTGAGCACCCTTTGCAGCCCGCCTTTTTCGTGCCGACCCTTGACCTCTCTGTGGATCACGGGGTTAACTTGAGCTGGTACCTGTCGCCGGACAGCCTTGTTCACCCGGGTGCCCCGGAGGACGGGGGTTCAAAGCCTGCAGCTAGCGAAGGAGCGAACCCCGATCCCTGAATTCTTCCTCGCTTTTACTTTTTACTTGTAATTTTACAGCTTTTGTTGTATTTTGCCTTCGAGCGACCGTGCTTGTACATCTCTTCAGTGAAATGAAATGAGAAATGTTTATTTACCCGACTTCTTGTTTGTATGATCGTCTTTCCGAATCTTTTACATTTGACTTTATACAAGTGTTTGAGGAGCGATCGTTGTACGTGCAGCTCCAAATGAATTGATATACTTAAAAATCATACTGGTAACTTTCAGAACAAAGTCGATCGCTGTGTGTATATCTGAACAAAGCCGATCGTCGTATGTATACTTGAACAAAGCCGATCGTCGTATGTATATCTCCACTCTCCCCTTGTTTTTGTTTACTTGGTGAAAGTAAGGGAACGAAAATAAATCATTTAGCTCTTTGGTTTTGTTCTTGCGATCTTCAATTTTGCATATTTCTCTAGGAAGGCCGACCATCTCGGCCTAGAGGAACCTTGCACAGTCGTGGAGTTCGATGGAACCGACCTCCGCAACCATGTCTTGTGCGCGAGCGACATTCCGTCTGATGGTCTACTTCTCGCGACTCACTTAATTGTGAGGGTCCCCCGTAGGCTACGTTTTGCCTCGCACTGTAGCGATGGGGCGGATGATCTCAGCCTGGAGGAGTCCTTGTACGGGGAGTTGTCAGATTAATTGACTTCGCGACCATGGCGTATTAGAACTTTTCTGCATGGGACCGACATGTTAGATGACGGACCTTCGAGGGTATACGTTGTGATGGGGGGAACGACGTGTCGCATTGTCCGGGTCCACCACATTAGATGATGGACCTTTGAGGGCGGGCGAGCGTGTCCACAAATCTGTTTTGGAGGGTCATTCGGCTACGCTCGCCTCGTATTTAAATGAAAGGGCAAGCGATCTTCGCCCAAAGGAACCTTGCATGGACGGGCTATCGGTTCCATCGACCTCCAGAACCATGACAGCACTTTTCTACCTTGGATCGTCATGTTAGATGGCGATCATCGGCGGTATACATTGTGCTGGGGGAGGCGATCACTTGTCTAGGTCCATCACGTTAGATGACGAACTTTAGAGGGCGAGCGATTCATCCTCTTTTGGAGGCAGTAGCTCTTGGTTTGCTTTGCCGAAGCGAATCATTTGGGGAGAACTAGAAAATCTCATTAAGCACTTTGTACATTGAATAAATGAATACAATGTGTTTTTATTGATAGTACTTCTTCAAATGAACGGCGTTCCAGGGATATTGGTCCGGAGTGCCGTCTGGGTGTTGGAGCTCGTAGGCTCTTTTGGTTAGCCACTTGGATATCCTGAATGGGCCCTCCCAGTTCGGACCAAACACTCCCGTGTGGGTCTGGATCTTCTTGAGGACTAGGTCGCCTACTTGGAACCGTCTCTCCTTGACCTTTGAATTGAAGAATTTTTCGGATTTTCTTTTGTGGATCGTATTCTTCATTTCCGAGGTCAGTCGGCGTTCTTCGAGCATATCCAAATCGATTCGCCGAGCTACATCATTGTCCGTCGTCAGTAGTTGCACAGTCTGGTGGCTGAGGACGGCGATCTCCGATGGGATCACTGCCTCTGTTCTGAAAGCGAGGGCGAATGGGGTTTCGCCGGTTGAATTTCTTGTCATCATTCGATAGGAACACAAAACATCCGGGAGCTCGCTCGCCCAGTGCCCTTGTTTGGATTCGAGTATGGCCTTGATCGTGTGCTTGAGGATCTTGTTCACAGCCTCTACCTGCCCAATTGTTTGAGGGTGGTAAGGGGCCAAGAACAGCTTTTTAATTCCCCATTTTTCGTAGAATTGCATGACTTCCAAACCGTCGAACTGCTTTCCATTGTCGGAGATGATAGCCTGAGGTAGACCGAAACGACAGATGATGTTTTTGGAGATGAACTTGATCACTTGCTCTTGGCCGATCTTGTTGAGTGGTTCTGCCTCTGCCCATTTTGTAAAGTAATCGACCCCCACGATGGTGAATTTACATCCCCCCGGTGCCATCGGCAAAGGACCGATGAGGTCGATGCCCCATTAGGAGAACGGCCACGGACTATACATAAAGGTGAGCTGCTCGGGGGAGAGCTTGATGTTCGGGCCCATTATTTGACACCTGTGACAAGATCGGGCGTAGGCGATCGCGTCCTTTTGCAGGGTAGGCCAGAAAAAGCCTTTTCTGGTCGTCTTGTGGATGAGGGATCGCCCTCCCGCGTGATTTCCATAGATCCCATCATGGATTTCGGATAAAACAAGTCGGCCTTCCTCCGGCGTAATGCACTTGAGGATAGGAAGGTTGAAAGCTCGCTTGTAAATCCGGTCGTCCAACAGGGTGTATCTGGTTGCTCGGAGCTGGAGCTGACGAGCCTTGACCCGATCTGTGGGGACCATTACGTCCTTCAAGTATTCAATGAACGAAGTCATACAGTTCTCTTTGGCGATGGCAACTTTGGCGACAAAGCTTTTGTCGATCGCCGATCTTGCCAATTTAGTGATTTGGATGTTAGAGAAATCCGCTGCCCCATCCGACGATGCGAGTTTGGATAGGGCATCGGCCTGGGAGTTGTGTTCTCTTGGGATTTGCTCGATCAGCACTTCTTCGAAATTTGTGCACATTTCGGCGACCAACTCTTGATATTTGATCATTTGTCACCGCGTGCCTCATACTCTCCCTTGACTTGGTTGACGACCAAGAGGAAGTCCATGAAGATGTGAAGGCGACGAACGCCTACGGCGAGCGCTAGATCGAGCCCGCCCACTAAGGCTTCGTACTCGGATTCGTTGTTGGTCGCTCGGAAATCGAAGCGCACAGCATTTGTAAAACTCTGGCTATCGGGGCTGATGAGGACAATCCCCGCCCCTACTCGCGAGCTGGTCGACGAGCCATCTACGAACGGTTTCCAAGCGGGACGATCGGCTTGGGTCGGGCTAGGCGGGAAAGTTAATTCCACCACAAAATCCGTCAGAGCTTGGCCTTTGATCGCCGTGCGAGGAACATACGTGACACCGTATTGGGCGATCTCCAGTGACCACTTGAGGAGTCGCCCGTTGGTGTCTGGCTGGTGCAGAACTTGTCTTAGAGGGAGAGTCGTCAGAACCTCCACTTGGTGTTCGAAGAAATAGGCTCTTAGCTTGAGAACACTCATGACAAGTGCGTAGGCGAGCTTCTCTAGAGGCGTATAACGTGTCTTCGCGTCGTGTAGCGCTTGACTAACGAAGTAGATCAGCAAGTGGATTTGTCCCTCTGCTCGCACTAATAGTGCGCTCAGTGCGACCTCCGAGGCTGCCAAGTAAAGGAAAAGCTTCTCGTCGGGGATCGGTTTTTCTAGAATTTAGGGTTGGAAAGATACTCCTTGATATTGGCGAATGCCATTTGACTTTCTTTCGTCCACGCAAATTTTTTATTCTTTATGGTGGCGAAGAAAGGCTTGCTTTTGTCTCTGAGCCGTGAAATGAAACGATTAAGGGCTGCTAAACACCCCGTGAGGCGTTGCACCTGCTTGACATTTCGTGGTTCTTGCATGTCGAGGATCGCCTTGATCTTTGTGGGGTTCGCCTCGATCCCCCTTTGGCTCACGATATGCCCCAGGAATTTCCCGGAGCTTACTACGAAGTTACATTTCTTGGGGTTTAGCTTCATGTTGAAATTTTTGAGGATGGCGAATGTCTCGGCGAGGTCTTTGAGGTGATTTTCCTTTTTGAGGCTCTTGACCACAATGTCGTCAATGTAAACCTCCATGGTTTTGCCGATTTAATCGGCGAACTTCCCGTTGACTAGGTGTTGGTAGGTCGCCCCCGCATTTTTCAGACCGAACGGCATTCGGACCCAAAAGAACACGTCTTTTTCCATGTGGAGTGATGTGTGTTTTAAGTCTTTCTCCGCCATTGGGATCTGATGGTATCCGGTGAAGGCATCCATAAACGATATCATTTTGCAACCTACCGTGCTATCGACCAAGTGGTCAATATGAGGCATTGGAAAGTGATCTTTCGGATAAGCCGCGTTGAGGTCGGTGAAATCGATGCATAACCTCCAGGAGTCGCTCGCCTTTTTGACGAGCACCTCATTGGCCACCCATTGTGGCTCGTCGGTAGCTACCCTGATTAGTTTGTTGTCGAGCAGCTTCTTGACTTCTGCATCTAGTGCAGCATATTTTTCTGGACCGAATTTCCTACGTTTCTGGTGAACAGGCTTCCTTTCTGGGTCGATCTTCAGATAGTGGCAAGCATGTTCAGGACTGATGCCAACCATATCTTGATGCAACCAGGCAAAGATTCCGATGTTCTTTCGTAGTAAACTGATCAGATCATCTTTTAACTCGAGATCGATGCTTGAGCCGATCTGCACTTCTCGCTCTGGGCGATCCGAATCTATGGTTATACTTTCCAACTCTTCGGTGGGGACAGTCGCTTCTCGTTTGGAGCAATCGCCGGACTCGATCCTTGGATCAACATCGAGGCTTGTCTCGAAGCTGGTCCTTGGTTTGATGTCATCCGACGATCGATGTGAGATGCCGTCCTCTGAGTTGGGCTGGTATGAGGTGCTTGGCTCGTCGATCTCCATCGGTTGGTTGTCGATCGTCCCTGTGTTACAAACAGGGCAAGAAACGTTTAAAGGAAAAGCTACAACACAAGAGTAGTTCAAACACTTCTTCGCCATTAGCTGGTCTCCTTTAACAGTACCGACTATTCCTTCGGTAGTGGGGAACTTGATACAATAAAAGAAAGAGGAGGCGACCTCCTCAAAGGTTTCTAAAAAGGGGCGACCTAGGAACCCATTATAGATGCTGGGCATGTCTATGATTACAAAATTGAGGTTCCTAGTGATCTTAACCTTAAGATCGTAACAACAGACTAGCTCGACGGAGAGCTTGATCCTTCCATATGCTTTGACCGTGTTATCGCCGAACCCTTGAAGCACGATCTCGAACGGATTGATGAATTTGGTCGAGTTGCCGAGCTGGTCCAGCGAAGACTTGAATATGATGTTGCAAAAGCTCCCGTTGTCAACCAGCACGCGGTCGACCATTCTCCCAAGGATACATGCACAGATCACCAAGGCATCCTCCTTGGAGCACTGCACTCCCTCCCTATCCTTGTTGGAGAAGGAGATGGGCGCATCTCTGGAGATGGTTGGCTCCGGGGGCACCACGACATGGACTCCAGCGAACGCCCTCAGCTCGGCCTTCCGTTTTTTGTTTGACATGGTGGAAACTGGGGAAAGACCTCCGAGAATTCCACCTCATGATTGGAGCATATTGACCCGGCCGCCGGGGTTGATCGGAGGGATCGACTCATCTTAGTACTCCGGCTCGTTTTGCTCGATTCTGCCGACCAGATTGGGAGGTTGATGGTCGTCGTTCTGTCGACGATCACGGCCCCCGGTCCTTTCTACCCGGGGCTCCGGCTTGGTTACTGAGCTGTCCAGCTTGCCTTCCTCGAACAATCTCCAGAGTTACCTGAGGAGGCCACGGCATTGGCTGGTGTTGTGGCCGGGACTTTTGTGGTAGGCACAAAATTTATTGCGGTCCAGATGACCATTGTCCCTCATCGGCTTTGGCTTGCTTAGCCATTAGCATCCCTTGATGGCGTTGAAGATATGGGCCGGAGATAGATTGAGGTTGCGAAGGAGGTGGATTTGCACATCCTCGAAGGCCTTGAACTCACCAGGTGGCTTTGCGACCGCCCTTCTGGGCTTGGCGATCGCCTTCTTTAGGACGGGATATGGCGCCTTCCTTTCTCCGGTTGCCCCCTCGCCTAGGCGAAGGGTGAGCAACCTATGCTGGGCCAGGAAGTCGGCGGCCTTGGCGCGGAAGATCGCGTAGGTCAGGGGGATGTCCTTCATGAGGTTCCTGAACATGGGTGAAAGACCATCGAATCCCCCCAGGACCGAGTAGAGGGCAAGCTCGTCATTTATAGGCTCGCCGGTGAGGACTATTTCATCCACCCGATCGATGTAATCCTCGTCGGACTCGTCTTTCCCCTGCCTGATTTTCATCATGCGGTGGGGACCTTCTGGCTGAGCGACCTTGGCGGCGAAGTACGACGTGAAGTCACTCGCCAGCGTTTCAAAACAGTTAATTGAGCGTTGTGGCAATGAGATGTACCACCTATGGGCAAGATTTCCCAATATTAATGGGAACATTCGGCATTTTGTCGCGTCTCATGCCCCACATCCGGTCATGTAGATCCGGAACCTGTTTAAATGAGTCTCGGGGTCCGATCTCCCCTCATACAAAGGTGTTTGAGGAGGAGCGATCTTTGGTTGCACGGGGGAAAGCTCGATCTGGACCGCGAGCGGCTCACTTGGTCCGGCAACCTTTCTCTTGGCGCCTGCCCCAGTTTCTAGGAGCGCTTTCATATCGTCGAGCTGGCGCTGCATTGTGGCCATCGCCGTAGCCTGGCTGCTCGCGGTCTGGCTCTCGGAGCGGGAGCCGAGGAGATCATGTACTGATCTCCTGACTCCATTGTAGGCGATGAAATCTTTGCCACCGAGCTCGATTTTTCGGCGAGTGGGAGCCAGATGGCTTGCCTGCTTTCTGGGATCTAGGTATGCCGAACTCCTGGTGACATATTCGAACTCCGACGTCTCATGGCTGGGGCCAGAATGCCTAGGTTGCCATGAAGGATCACTTCCTAGGCGGCTGAAGACGGAACTGTCCCGCCTTGCGAGCGCCTTTTCTTGTGACTCGGGGCTTTCTGACGATTTCTCGACATATAACCCGTTGAGCTTTCGTTTGCCCACGCGGCGGATGGCTGATGGGGTAATAGTGGGCGCGTCGCATGCTCTCTGTCGCTCCCTTAGGATGGACATGGCCTCCTCGATCTGTTCCGCGGTATGGAATTGATCGAGTGAGAGGCTTGGGCCGTCCCTCGGGGGCGGGAGTGAGAGTCTGGCATTGCCGCAGCTGCTTTCTGCCGTAGGTTGGGACTTGGT
Organism: Orobanche coerulescens; assembly: GCA_033398695.1. Lineage (NCBI taxonomy): Eukaryota > Viridiplantae > Streptophyta > Magnoliopsida > Lamiales > Orobanchaceae > Orobanche > Orobanche coerulescens. Next base: position 139,373,912 of record CM065818.1, read on the forward strand.
TTGGGCCGGAATAAGACGCCCGGCGGATCGTAAAGTGGCTCTTTTCGAGGTGGTGGCAGAAGTCATTATTTCGAGGGTTTTCTTCGAAGAACAGTGAGTGTTTCTTCAAGTATATGTTCCGGAGAACAGTGAGTGTTCTTCGAAACGGTCGGAGAGAAAATAAGGGTTAAATGCCCTCCTTCTAGCACCAATTGTTGTTATCCAAAATATTATTCGGAATGATTTGTGGATATGGCTATGGGTGAGTAAAAAACAAAATGCAATAGCACGAGCGATGGAATGAAAATAACACAAGATTTGCTGGGGTTGTTAATCCCGGGCTTGAATGCTCTCGCGAGATATTATTAATAATAATAATACTTTGGAGTACAACTATTAATGTTAGAGTATGATTACAATGAGTGTAATGACCCTAGTTATCTAGCTCTTGAGTGCTGATGATTGCCGGAAGAACCAGAGTTAATGCTCTGTGAGTTCTTGTTACAAAGATAAAGTGTTCTCTGTGGAATTCTGTGTAGGATTCGACTGTTGGAGGTCTCCTATTTATAGAAGAGGAGGTTGTTGGGATGTCTTAGTCCCAAACGAGTGATCGCCTTTCCTGCATTAAATTAAATGGGCGATCGTCTCAGCTCGTGGGTCGGATTCCTTAAAGTCCGCAACTGCTACTGGCAGCCAAATGTGCGAACCAATGAGAAGGTAACGCGTGCCTCATGTTGCAATCTTTGGAGGTCCCACCTAGGACCTTTCGGCGGGTCTATCGGTAGGTGAGAGGTTGTCCTTGAGGCGCCGTTTGCGGGTCTGCACGTGGGCCTTCAACTTGAGATTCGGTCTTCGTAGACTTTGACGGATGTTTGACTTTACACGTGGCATAAGACGGTCGTCCTCGGTCGGGCACTAGGATCAATCGCTAGGTGTCAAGAGACAATCGCCCTGGACGTCGATCGCTCGGTACTTGATCTTGATCTAGAATCTTCGTCTGGTAAATCTGCCTTGGTTTATTTGGGGATGACTTTGGTCGCTCGGCCCTTGTGCCGATCGCCGCTGAGGCGTATTAATCGCCGCACAACACCAAACACTCCGAAAAACATGGTTCAATCGGGAAACTTCGAACCCCAAAGAAGACAATGAACGGAAGGGTTCCGGCTCGAGTTCTTCACAAGGATTTTGTTCTTAAGACATATCATCAATAAATCAACGACCGATCGAGGAGTAATAATCGTATAACGCCCGAATCCCCCTATAAGACATTTTACCGGACATCTTCAAGGCGTCGATTAGGAACTTGACAAAACAACGAATACTTAGCAATCAAACCATGCAACAACAAGGAAATTGGTAGAATATAACTTAATAATCAATAATCCATCACTAGTCTAAGTTATTATGGGTCAAACGGACGAAATCAAACAAAATCCCAAATTTCCCCAAAACTAGATTTTTAGGAAATCTAACCTTGATTCGGTCGATCGGAGGAGGTTATGGAATGATTAATCGACGTTAGAAACTCAAGAACTTCGTGGATTGATATTTGAACAACATATCATCGTGTCCTCCAAGCCCCAACCGCGGAAAGGAAGGGAGAGAAATGAGAAAAATGGGTGTAAACCCAACTGCTCGATCATATTTATACTGCCCAGCATGTGCCGATCACTTACGGCCGTAACCGGCACCCTTACGGCCGTAACCGGCCTTCGTCCGGATGCTGCCCAGCGCCCTTATGGCCGTAGCCGATCACACCTTACGGTCGTAACCGGCCTTCGTCCGGATGCTGCCCAGTGCCTGTCGAGCACTTACGGCCGTAGCCGACACCTTACAGCCGTAACTCGGCCAGGCGAGTCTCTGCCTCAAAACGCACGGCCGTGAGTCGGCCGTGGCCAATTCCGACAGCCCGGTTAGGCGTTCGACAACGTCTCGGTCACACTAACGCACCGGTTATGATTCAAAACAATAACGAGCAAGTTACGAAACATAACATACCATTCATAACAGAAAAACGAATCCCACATAATTATAATGACACGAAATAACCGACTCCAACCGACAAATAGTTCAAGGCAACCGGAATAAAAGTCTCGGGTACCAATAAACACAAAAATCAATCATCGAGAAAGATAATACCGATACTCGGCAATCGAGAAATATCCAGAAAAATCCAAATTAACCGGAACGAAAATCCGGGGTATTACATTCTCCCCTACTAAAAATAAGTATCGTCCCGAAACTTAAAACAAAGACATCATAATGCTAGCAAAGCGCCATGCTCAAACATATAAATCGCCAAGACGAATCTAAGCACTAAGAGAACACACGATTCCGACCACCCGAAGGCTCGGAAATTCGACAACGGAAGTAATTACCCCAAACTTTGGGAAATTATGAAAACGGCCCAAAACGTCCGAGATACACGATACACGATCGAAACACCAAGCAAAAGCCCACAACATGCATAATAACGTTAAATGAACTTACAAGGAACTCGAAACAACAGTTTCGAACCAGATTCGCAAGAATCGAACTCAAATGCGGAAAAGTCGCCAAAAAGCACGGAACTCCGCAAAACGACACCGAAACGAACTCGGATGTCAAAAAGTGCATAATTAATCATTCTCAGAATGACGAAACGGTCACAAGCGATCCGTTAAAATGGACTCCTACCAAAAAAAGAAATTTACCGAAATCGAAATTGCGGGTATTACATACTACCCTACGTAAAAGAAGTTTCGTCCCGAAACTTAAAAATAAGTAGGGAGGAACAATATCCCACCAGGAACATCTCAACGAGATACACAATGCATAGCTTACGCCCATCGGTGAGACGTTACAAGAATGCAAAGGAACATACGGCGTGCAAACACGCTCAACGACAACCATCACAATGCCACAAGCAGGGGCATAACACAATCAACAAGTGTGAAGCATCACCAAACAGATAACGCAATCAAGTCAATTGTCCGAACCATCAAGAGACAAAAGGCACCTATTACAAGAAAACATGCACAGTCGGAGAAATAGAAATGAAATGTACAACGATCCGCAAAGGTAACCACGGAGAATTCCGACCACGCCGAAATTCCCGAAAACCACACTAGCCATCTCCGTGACCTTTCGGAGTAGAGACGCAAACTCGATCCCCAAACCTCTCAGCTACCGTTTCGCAATGCACGGCTCGGTGACCTACCTGGCCACACTCGAAACAGCTGACTAACGGTGAACGACAATTGTTCGCAGTACGAGATCTGGCAACGACAATCGGACAACTACGATTGAACAACCATGGTCGAATAACAACGGTAGAGCAACGGTGATCGAACAAAAAAGATCGAACAACAATGATCGTACAACAACGATCGAACAACAACGACCGAATAACAATGATCGAACAACAACAATCGAACAACAATGATCGAACAATGAGTCCGAAGTCACACTTCAACTCAAGACATTAAAAGAACTTGTAGATCTGAAAGACGTTAATTTCGAACAAGATTCACAAGAATCGAACCGAACTCGGAAAAGTCACAATGATATACAGATTGATCCGAAACAAGGTCACAACCCGTTCGAACGATGACAATCAGGATACCGAACAAGTTTAGAAAGTACCAACGAACACGAGTGAGTCGCTAGAATAGAGAGAAAAAAAATGCAGAAGTCAAAATAATACAGGTACTACATTCAACCTCTTTTAAAAGAAGTGTCGTCCCCGAAATTCACAACAACAGAAGCAAGATAACAACACAACAAGCAACCGACAGAAACATCTTTCAAGGGCCTCTCAGAGCCGATCCTGATATCTGTGCTGAAGTCCGTGCCCCGAAAGACTCGGTAACCAACTCGCAAGACTGGATTCTGTGTCCCTCGAGTCAACATTTGTAATACGTTACTAGCGAGAAGGACAATTTGCACGTACATGGCCCGGTACATTACAGTTGAAACACCTCGGCATACCAAAAATACAACTGCTAGGTACAATGAAAATTAACATCGTGAAACAACATACCGGTATGGATATCTAACTAGATTTTTAGGAAATCTAACCTTGATTCGGTTGATCAGAGGAGGTTATGGGATGATTAATTGACGTTAGAAACTCAAGAACTTTGTGGATTGATAGTTGAACAACATATCATCATGTCCTCCAAGCCCCACCCACGGAAAGGAAGGGAGAGAAATGAGAAAAATGGGTGTAAATCCGACTGCTCGATCATATTTATACTGCCCAGCATGTGCCGATCACTTACGGCCGTAACCGGCACCCTTACAGACGTAACCGGCCTTCGTCCGGATGCTGCCTAGCGCCCTTACGGTTGTAGCCGATCACACCTTACGGCCGTAACCGGCCATCGTCCGGATGCTGCCTAGTGCCTGCCGAGCACTTACGACCGTAGCCGACACCTTACGGCCGTAACTCGGCCAAGCGAGTCTCTGCCTCAAAACGCGCGGCCGTGACTCGGCCGTGGCCAATTCCGACAGCCCGGTTAGGCGTTCGACAACGTCTCGGTCACACTAACGTACCGGTTATGATTCAAAACAATAATGAGCAAGTTATGAAACATAACATACTGTTCATAACAGAAAAACGAATCCCACATAATTATAACGGCACGAAATAACCGACACCAACCGACAAATAGTTCAAGGCAATCGGAATAAAAGTCTTGGGTACCAATAAACACAAAAATCAATCGTCAAGAAAGATAATACCGATACTCGGCAACCGAGAAATATCCAGAAAAATCCAAATTAACCGAAATGAAAATCCCGGGTATTACATTCTCCCCCACTAAAAATAAGTTTCGTCCCGAAACTTAAAACAATGACATCACAGTGCTAGCAAAGCGCCACGCTCAAACATACAAATCTACAAGACGAATCTAAGCGCTAAGAGAACACACGATTCCGACCACCCGAAGGCTCCAACGGAAGTAATTACCCCAAACTTTGGGAAATTATGAAAACGGCCCAAAACGTCCGAAATACACGATACACGATCGAAACACCAAGCAAAAGACCACAACATGCATAATAATGTTAAATAAACTTACGAGAAACTTGAAACAACAGTTTCGAATGAGATTCACAAGAATCGAACTCAAATACGGAAAAGTCGCCAAAAAGCACGGAACTCTGCAAAACGACACCGAAACAAACTCGGATGTCAAAAAGTGCAGAATTAATCATTCTCAGGATGACGAAATGGTCACAAGCGAGCCATTAAATGGACTCCTTCCAAAAAAGAAATTTACCGAAAATTGAAATTGCGGGTATTACACTACACGCCCAAAATCATTGAAACAGACTGGGTCGATGAAGACCCCACCTGTAAGTTAGCCTCGTACACAAACCACTGTGCAAAGTAAGGCAGTAGCCTCTGGACCTCGACAGCGCACGCTAACAAAGTAAGTTAGCGCACGCTAAAGCATGTAACGTACGCTAAATGAAGATGTTAGCGCACGCTAATAATAGTCAATATATATGTGCAGTGGAGTAATTATGTTCATTTCGGCCATTCTTTCCCTTCACTCGATAGAGAGAGCCTTGGGAGGATACTTGAGGTTCCGAAACACTGAGAGATGATCCTCTTTAACAAGATTAAGATGGAAAGCCTTGTTCTTGAAGTTGTTGATGATTCTTGGAATGGAGTTCAATTGTTGTTCTCCTTGGTTCGTCTATACAAGCTAATTCTCGTATCCCTTTGATAGTAGTTCATTTTTAAAGGATGATTACTTGTGAGGGAGCATGTTGGATTATCATGTGATAATGTTATATGAGATTTATTGGAATTGTGAGAAGAGATTTCGGATGTTAATTATGATTCTTGTGGATTGAATTGTGATGTTCGTCTTCTTGAGATAAGTTGGTTAATCCTTCTCCTCATTTTTATATATTGATGTTATTGTTGATGATTGCTCTCTGTAATGTTAGATTATGGAATCGTTGTTATGGTTCTTGGTGTTTCATGGAGTTTGGGTTGGGGAAGATGAGATGATGATATATGTCTTTGATTATGTTGTTTGTTATGAACATGATTATGGAATCGTGGTGTTCTTGGTATATATCACATCAAAGAGGAAGAATATATAATGGTTTTTGATTATAAACATGGATAAGATAATTAAAACCAACATTATGTTGATTTTAGTGATTGAGTTCATATGTTCTTAATAAGATATGAATCATGATGATGGGATTGAATTTGGAAAGGTTTTGATTGCTCTTGGAATAAGGTTTCCTTTTCATTCATATTCGTAGTCGCAAGGTGTTAGTTGATGCTTGGAATGCATGCAGCTGCACGAGGCTAGCACACGCTAGCTGACTGGCTAACACATGCTAACTGGCGACCATTAGCGCACACTACGTTATGTGTTTAACGTGCGCTAAGTAGGCAGACAGTGCAGTATATCGTATTATGGTTATGGATTCGTGACTGATTTATTTGGATTGTTCAAACTATGTTTAATAGAGACATTGTGGAACCGTTGGGTTTGTTGATCGGTTATATTGATTGTTAATTATGATCATCGAGTTGCGATTTGTATTGTGGATATGAGTTCGTAATTGTTTGGGTTGTATTGTTCGGTTTTGTATATGATTGAGGTATTGTTGAACCGTTGAGTTTGTTGGTTGGGTATATCGGTTGTTGATTGTTATCAAACTTGTTATTAATCGATTATTGCAATAGGTTGTGATAATTAATCGTTGATTGTGACCATTGTGTTGCGGTTGAGTCTGAAGAGTTCGTAGATTGCTTTTGGTCGGGGCTGAGGAGCTCGTAGACGAAGGAAATGGGATTGGTAACGATTATGTCGTATCGGTATCGAGGCAAGTTTATACTTGTTCAGTTTATAATATTTAATGAATGGTTTCGCTTTCATTTCATTTATAATTCATATAGAAATGATCGGGATGATGGTTTGTTTGTGGGAATGATATTGTTTTTGGCTTTGAGGTAATTTAAGTACTGTTCAGTCATGAGGATAATTATTATTTTGAGTTGTGGTATATGTTGTATGTTGAGGTTTCGTATAATGAGATTCGTATTGGCTGTTTGTTGAGGGATGTTGATCCCCAGACTGTTTGTGTTGAGACCATTGGTCATGTTGATCATTCATTGGAAATGATGATTCCAGGGTTGTTGTTAGGATATTGATTAGTCGTGTCGACTTTTCATTGTCAGTTTGTCATTGTTCATTTGGGTGAGTCTTTTGATCCTTATTGGATATGTGATTCTTTGAGATTCGTTGTCATGTTGCATCGTGACATATCTAGAGTCATATTTGCGTTCCGATTGGTTATTGTGTAGGATTTTTAGCTGGGCACACTATGGTTATGTGTTGATATTTCCACATTGAACCGTGCACACGAGACGTAGTTCATGAGGCTAATTAGGTACATGTCCCACGTATATCCTGGATTCCGTATAAGGGGTAGACATATGCACTGACACATTTTTGGATCGGGCGTACTGTGATGTCCATCTTTGAGCCATATGGATTGGTCGTTCATCCTCCATTTGTGGTTGGGTATGTTCTACGGTTTTCAACTGGTCGTTCATACGCCCGAGGGGTATGTTCAACAGCCGGGGTTATTTCTTTGAGATCCTTTGTTGATCGTGTTGGAGTTTACCTTGTTGATGGTATTCTCGGCTGATCTATTGGTTGATCATTGTTATTGATCGTATGAGCATTCAGACTGTACGTCGATGTTTCGGGATTTGTTATCATTATCACGTGGTAGTTGATCTACAGATATATTGTGTGTTATTGGTTTTTATCCAGATTGAGATTTGACGGTGCAATCCTATGGACAGGATTTGGCACAGATGGTTCATCCCACACTTATGAGTTATGATGATGTTTTGAGGATACTTGGTATTGTTTGAATACAGTACAGATGATTGTTGTTGATTTTATTTCGTCATTTGAGAATGCGAAATGTGGATTATGGTAAGGATTGAATTGGTATGGATTGCTATCGGTTGGTAAGGTTATGACGGTAAGATTACGCCAGTAGTATTCTTACTTGTAATTACATTGGTATGTACTTATTTAGGTGATGTGATCGTTATTATTATTGAGGATTGTGGCTGACCCCGTCATGGGCTTTATTTTTAGGTATTCGGAGATCGAGCTAGTAGCGGTCGTGAAGGGATGAGCTTCCAGGGTGATACTGGCTGTGGCATTTATTTGAGTATTGAGTATTCTTTTCTAGTTGCTTTATTCCGCTGCAAATGTGTATTTATTTGAACTGCGTTTTTATCCGCTGCGTGTGTATTTCAAAATGGCTTTCCGGTATTTTCACCAACTCGTGTATAACTTTCAAAATGACCTTTTAGGTTTTTCGTAAATTTGGGTTATTTCGTAAACCCTTTTTCCCTAAATTATTTTATCGGTACGTTCAAGTGGTGGCCTAACGTACATTTTGAAACTGTTAAGTTTTAGCTTGAACTTTTAAATGGTATTTTATGGCGGTATTTGGTATTTGGAAAATGACTTTGTGAGTATTGGAAAATATTACCGTCATTGATCTTTTTGGCGTTTTTAAACATTTTTTAAAATGGTTTTTAGCCTGGTGGGTTCCGGCGCGAGACCCACGGCGCTGTAATATCCCGAATGATTTTGGGGGCGTTACAACTGCAATTTACAAAGTCCAAAGCCCGCCGCACAGTGGCGGCGGACAAGAGAAAATAGATAGATGTTAGGGAAAATCTGACTGGTAACATCTATAATAAGAAGAACTAGTGGAGGAAAAACTAGAGAGGAGGGGGCCGATTCCCATACATGGCTGAGGAACCCGAACGAGTTCTAGACAACTATATCGTCGAACCAAAAATAAGATCAAAATAAAGATCAAATGTGACTACCTAAGTAGAGGTGCCCAAAACGACCCAACCCGCCGGGTCGACCCGCCGACCCGGACCCAGCTGACCCGTGCAGGACCCGGACCCGGCTGACCCGTCGGACCCATCGACCCGGACTCGTGGTATACACGGGTGGGGTCCGGGTCTAAGTTTTGCCTACCTGGCGACCCGCCGGGTCCGACCCGTCGACACGGTGGAAAATTAAAAAAAAAAATGAAATATGGCCATTAGACCCGGTGGGTCGGACCCATGACCCGGCGGGTCTAACGGCTAGTTCAGTTTTTTTTTTAAAAAAAAATTTCTTATCTTTAAATACTTCACTACTCAACACATTTTTTTCACACCTTCAATATAATCTATCACTCAGACTCTCATTGCTAATTGCTATGCTAGTTAATCTCTCTATTTTTTTCGCATTTAATCATTATGTCGAGTTCTGACAAGGGAAAGGGTATTGCTACATCTCCTAAATAATCCAAAATGTCCAAGTTCGAGCGAATGGGTCTTTAGGGCAAATCGAAAAAACCATCTGGGATAATTATTTGGGAGCCCCAGAACCAAACTCCACCCGGTTTTGAAAATGAAAGTCAAGAACCTGAATATGATGATATACATGAAAGTATCTATTACGGTAGTACAACAACTACCAGTGAAGAAGAAGTTGGCCCCCGGGGATTTCGACGTGTCCCGAATCGTCAACAACTGCATAACATTAACGAAGAAATGGACCATGAAATCGATGAAGCTATGCTAAATCAAACATATGCAACGTTCGAGCGCACTCTTCATGGCGTACCAACTCCGACGCAAAAATCAAATTCGAAGCGTCCTGCGGCAAGTCAAGCTGAAGAACCTCCTTATGTTGAGGAGTTATCATCCGAGGAGGAAGAAATTGTGAAAGGAAGAGGAAGCAAGAAAACTAAAGCGAGTAAGAAGCCTGCTAGCACCCCAACTAGGCGACTATTACAATGCCGTAGACCCCCGACTGGGACCCTCCAGGCGAATGAAAATTAATGACTTAAATAATATAATTGTAGTACCAGAACCACATTATATCATCGATTACTCCGATGAGGAGCTTCATTACAACACACCCAAGATAATACAGAATACATGTATATTTTATATGGAGATAAAATATACAACACTGAATAAAAATGAGTGTTCAAACAGAAGTCTGCAGCGGAAATAAAATGAAGAAACACGAATGACTGAAAAGGACTGGCTCCCCTACTAGTATCACTGGGACTCCTCGCCGTCAATGTTATCTTCCCGTGCTATAGCCTTGCCATGACCTGAAAACAACATCCCCCAACGGGATCAGTTACACAGAACAACAATCCTCAAGAGTTGAATAAACACAAATCATGATATATCTTAATTATGAAATTAAGTTGAAGAGAGGCATCACAGTACACCCGTAATGGTATGTGCAAGTGCACAAGACGAGTGTCCGGACACACCCGCCCGTGTACCTAACTAGTCTCACGGAGGTACGTTTCTGTGTGCACAGTCCAATGTGTCGGTGAACCCGATCACATGACTATCATATGCCCGACACGCAATATGAACCCAAAAGGCCACAAGAGCAAAAGTGACCAATGAACATTAATGAATAACAATACGACAAAGGTCAAGAATGATTCACCGGGATGACATAATAATGAAATGAATGATAGCTCATTGAATTGATTGGAACCGTCGTTCCTCGTGAATGAAATGATTATTTTAATAATTACAAGTCTCAACATGATTAGTACATTATTAATGATTATGATTTATGAATGAACAACCACGAAAGGAATGAGTATCCTTTTAACCGAGTAAGAATTAACTTACACAACACCGGTGAAGAATGTCCTTCCTCGAACAAACGTCCTACAATGAGATGTCGGTCGCTCGAACAACCTTGAATAACACAATTACCTACAATCCGTTCAATATACTTATCAAGCACGATTATAACTCACTCAAAACGTCGATATGAATAATCCAAGTTCATTGGGGCATTATAGCAAACACGTTGTAACCAATCTTTGATTGTTTACAACCAATCTTTAATTATATCGATATCAAAACTCCAAGGAGTGATACAACCCAACAAAAACATCTTTAATGCAATCAATAATCCAATATGAATATCCAATTCGAGATTTCGACAACATCTAATCGAAAACCCCAAAATCCAAATCAATATTCATAGTGTTCTTGAATAATCCTTCAATAATCTAATAAATATGCATACGAACTCATAATCATATGTATATCTCTTCATACAACATTATTATAACATCCAAAACATCATATCTCAACACAAAATCGAAATCCAAGATGTTGAAAAATTTACCTTTGAAGATCCAAACACTTTGATCCTGTGAAATCGTGTTAAATCGACTATCCAAGCTTCCCAATCCAAGATATATGATTAGAACACTCCTACCCAATTGATGTGATGAAAAAAATCTCTCCCAAGAACTTCTCTCTCGGAACTAAAGTGCAGAAATGAGAAAAATGAGCTCAACAACCCATCCAAGTACTTAAGTACTGCCATTGTTACGGCCGTAACTCGGCCTACTTATGGCCGTAACACCCCAACTAGGCGACTATTACAGTGCCGTGGACCCCCGACTGGGACCCACCAGGCGAATGAAAATTAATAACTTAAATAATATAATTGTAGTATCGAACCATATTATATCATCGATTACTCCGATGAGGAGCTTCATTACAACACACCCAAGATAATACAGAATACATGTATATTTTATATGGAGATAAAATATGCAACAGTGAATAAAAATGAGTGTTCAAACGGAAGTCTGCAGCGGAAATAAAATGAAGAAACACGAATGACTGAAAAGGACTGGGCCCCCCTACTAGTATCACTAGGACTCCTCGCCGTCAACGTTCTCTTCCCGTGCTTTAGTCTTGCCATGACCTGAAAATAACATCCGCAACGGGGTCAGTTCACTACGCCATAGATGGCCTACGGCAACTCCTACAAAATGTTGCAAGAACAAAAAAAATCGTTGCTGTAGACAAGAAAATCAAAACGGCAATACTTTTTTGGTGTTGCACTTTTCACCGCTGCCGTAGGTCCCTATAGCAACACTTATGTCACCTACTGCAACACCACTCCTTTTGTTACCATAAGACTGCAAGGCATCGTTACCTATAGTCTACAGCAATATTAAACAAGTGTTGCAGCAGAGACCAATTTTCTGTAAAAGTAGGGGGCACTACTAAATTTATTTATTTTTTTAAATAATTTTTTTTAATAAATTGAAATTATTTTTTTAATATATTATTTTTTTTAAAAAATATATTATATTCCCGCCCAGTCCGCACCCGCCCCGCCCGCCCAAACCCGCCCGCCACGCGACCCGCACATAATATGTATAAATGTGCATTTCCGCTACTCACGAGATTTGAACCTGTGACCTCAATGAGATGGAGGTGGGTATCAAACCAGTGAGCCAAAGTCATTTGTTGTTCTAATATTGATTTATATTATATAAGTGTACAATAAACCATATATATATATGTATATAAATATATATATAAAATATATATATTATATGTATATGTTTGTTAATATTTTCAGAATTATTTCCAAAATATATTAATATTTAACAAAATATTTTAATATATAATGTAATATAATTTTTAATATTAATATATAACAAAATATATTAATATTCAATATATTCCACATTTGATATAATATAATTCATAAAATAATATGTATATATTATAATTTTTAATATATAATGTAATATAATTTTTAATATTAATATATAACAAAATATATTAATATTCAATATATTCCACATTTGATATAATATAATTCATAAAATAATATGTATGTATTATAATTTTTAATATATAGTAATATAATTTTTATTATTAATATATAACAAAATATATTAATATTCAATATATTCCACATTTGATATAATATAACTCATAAAATAATATGTATATATTATAATTTTTAATATAAAATGTAATATAATTTTTAATATTAATATAAAACAAAATATATTAAAGTTCAATATATTCCACATTTGATATAATATAATTCATAAAATAATATGTATGTATTATAATTTTTAATATATAATGTAATATAATTTTTAATATTAATATATAACAAAATATATTATTATTCAATATATTCCACATTTGATATAATATAATTCATAAAATAATATGTATATATTATAATTTTTAATATATAATCTATAAAATTTTTTAATATTAATATATAACAAAATATATTAATATTCAATATATTCCACATTTGATATAATATAATTCATAAAATAATATGTATATATTATAATTTTTAATATAAAATGTAATATAATTTTTAATATTAATATAAAACAAAACATATTAATATTCAATATATTCCACATTTGATATAATATAATTCATAAAATAATATGTATGTATTAAATTTTTTAATATATAATGTAATATAATTTTTAATATTAATATATAACAAAATATATTAATATTCAATATATTCCACATTTGATATAATATAATTCATAAAATAATATGTATGTATTATAATTTTTAATATATAATGTAATATAATTTTTAATATTAATATATAACAAAATATATTAATATTCAATATATTCCACATTTGATATAATATAATTCATAAAATAATATATATATATATTATAATTTTTAATATAAAATGTAATATATGTTTTAATATTAATATATAACAAAATATATTAATATTAAATATATTCCACATTTGATATAATATAATTCATAAAATAATATGTATGTATTATAATTTTTAATATATAATGTAATATAATTTTTAATATTAATATATAACAAATATATTAATATTCAATATATTCCACTTTTGATATAATATAATTTATAAAATAATATGTATATATTATAATTTTTAATATATAAAGTAATATAATTTTTAATATTAATATATAACAAAATATATTAATATTCAATATATTGAACATTTAATATAATATAATTCATAAAATAATATGTATGTATTATAATTTTTAATATATAATGTAATATAATTTTTAATATTAATATATAACAAAATATATTAATATTTAATATATTCCACATTTGATATAATATAATTCATAAAATAATATGTATGTATTATAATTTTTAATATATAATGTAATATAATTTTTATTATTAATATATAACAAAATATATTAATATTCAATATATTGCACATTTAATATAATATAATTCATAAAATAATATGTATGTATTATAATTTTTAATATATAATGTAATATAATTTATTAATATATAACAAAATATATTAATATTCAATATATTCCACATTTGATATAATATAATTCATAAAATAATATGTATATATTATAATTTTTAATATAAAATGTAATATAATTTTTAATATTAATATATAAAAGATTATTTAATTTTAATTTTACATAAAAAATGAAATTTTTTTAAATAGTACATCTACGGCAACAGTGTGTCATAAAATGTTATAGCATAACACTTTGCTACTAAGGCAACACTTTGTAAACATATACAGCAACATCAAAAAAGCAATGTTGCAGCAGGTAAAATTTTTAGAGCTACTACAACATTTTTGAGCGCAACACTAACAAAATCCGTTGCCGTAGGTCATCTATGGCGTAGTGGTTACACTGAACAACAATCCTCAAGAGTTGAATAAACAAAAATCATGATATATCTTAATTATGAAATTAAGCTGAAGAGAGGCATCACAGTACACCCGTAATGGTATGTGCAAGTGCACAAGACGAGTGTTCGGACACACCTGCCCTTGTACCTAATTAGTCTCATGGAGGTACGTTTCCGTGTGCACAGTCCAATGTGTCGGTGAACCCGATCACATGACTATCATGTGCCCGACTAAAAATTCCACACATCCCCACCCGACCACGCAATATGAACCCAGAAGGCCACAAGAGCAAAAGTGACCAATGAACATTAATGAATAACCATACGACAAAGGTCAAGAATGACTCACCGGGATGACATAATAATGAAATGAATGATAGCTCATTGAATTGATTGGAACCGTCGTTCCTCGTGAATGAAATGATTATTTTGATAATTACAAGTCTCAACATGATTAGTACATTATGAATGATTATGATTTATGAATGAACAACCACGAAAGGAATGAGTATCCTTTTAACCGAGTAAGAATTAACTTACACAACACCGGTGAAGAATGTCCTTCCTCGAACAAACGTCCTACAATGAGATGTCAGTCGCTCGAACAACCTTGAATAACACAATTACCCACAATCCGTTCAATATACTTATCAAGCACGATTATAACTCACTCAAAACATCGATATGAATAATCCAAGTTCATTGGGGCATTATAACAAACACGTTGTAACCAATCTTTGATTGTTTACAACCAATCCTTAATTATATCGATATCAAACCTCCAAGGAGTGATACAACCCAACAAAAACATCTTCAATGCAATCAGTAATCTAATATGAATATCCAATTCGAGATTTCGACAACATCTAATCGAAAACCCCCAAATCCAAATCAATATTCATAATGTTCTTGAATAATCCTTCAATAATCCAATAAATATTCATACGAACTCATAATCATATGTATATCTCTTCATACAACATGATTATAACATCCAAAACATCATATCTCAACACAAAATCAAAATCCAAGATGTTGAAGAATTTACATTTGAAGATCCAAACACTTTGATCTAGTGAAATCGTGTTAAATCGACTATCCAAGCTTCCCAATCCAAGATATATGACTAGAACACTCCTAACCAATTGATGTGATGAAGAAAATCTCTCCCAAGAACTTCTCTCTCGGAACTCAAGTGCAGAAATGAGAAAAATGAGCTCAACAACCCATCTAGGTACTTAAGTACTGCCATTGCTACGGTCGTAACTCGGCCTACTTACGGCCGTAACATCCCCAAGGCAACGGCCTTACGGCCGTAACCAGCCAACTCGTATGGGCGTAACTCGACCTCGTTGAAAAATATACCGACAGGCATACAGCCGTAACCGCACATGCCTTACGGGCGTAACTCGACTGATACGTCCGTACTCGGAAAAACTTACGGGCGTATGAAGCCTTCGCCGAAACTGACCGGGACACCGTGCTCGAATCGTACGGCCGTAACCGGCCAAGCCTTATGGCCGTACCTGCCTCAACTTATGGCCGTATGCCGCAACCCTTACGGCCATAAGTCCTCTTCGTCCGAACTATCCTGAAAACAACGAACGTATGTTACGGCCGTAATGCAAGCATGTTACGGCCATAACTCGCCGGTGGACGCCAGCGAAATGACAAATCCATCTACTCGACACACATTGCTGAATGATCCGACATACCATACTTGTATGAATATAATTAAGTCCAATAACATACGATAGATGATACTTCCAACACAAGACTACCAATCACGATGATTATGACAATACTCTCGTCTCGATTCTCAAACGGAGATGAATGACGATCGGTAATTGATACACAGCTAAAAATACGCCAACGATGAATACAAATGAATGAGTCATGAATGATGAAATATTTTTAATGAGTGAAATAATCCGACAGTGATAACTACTGAATGATAATTACTGAATTACAACCGGGTATTACAGCGGGTCAGACCCGGACCCAGACCCGTGGTCGACCCATCGACCCTCCAACCCGTACATTTCATATGTACGGGTGGGATCCGGGTCCTGGCCTGCCGACACGGCGACCCGGCGGGTCCGACCCGGACCCAGACCCGGCGATGGGCACGTCTATACTTAAATCTAATATATGGGTTTGCCTTTGATCAAGTTTAATGAGGCCTAACAATTTGCCTCGGATATTTGAGATATCATACAGAGAAAAATCTTTTTGCCTACATCCTTCATTAGCAAGTAGATCCGCGGCTGCATTGCCTTCCCTTAAAATGTGGGTGAACCGGACATCCATAGCACCAGATAGTTCCCTAATTTTGTGTAAAGTATTTTGAAGTTGTCAATTCCCCGTATGGGGTTTTTGAATAAGGTTGATGGACATTTCCGAGTCTACTTCAATCCAAACCCGACTGATTTTCCAATCACGGCAAAGATCAAGGCCCCTCCAGATCGCATAGAGTTCCGCAAAGACATTAGTTTTTTGTCCTATGTATTCGTGAAAGCCAAAAATAGGGAGTCCTCGGTAATCACGAGCAATACCCCCCGACCGCCGATTCCCCTGGGTTTCCTTTCGAGGCGCCATTTGTATTAATTTTTACAATCTCGACCGAAGAAAGTGTAAGACCCCCGTGATTTACGGAGATATTACAGCGCCGTAGATTCTTTTTGGAGAACCTAACAGGCTTAGACTAACATAGAACTCATTAAAAATTAACAAACCACACCATTCACTTTATTAAAAACAAACTAACTCCATTACGAAATGCATTATGAAACCGAACAACATATCGTCCCGTAGGATTATAACCGATACAACAACATCATTAACAAACAACAACGACACGATATACATCACATGACAGCACCCGCGCGAGTACAAAACCAAAACACGACCATGACCATGACAATACGACCACCAACTCAAAATAGTACACGATATCAATGCTGCCCACCAAGCTCGTGTCCGCCCTGTGCTGGCTCTCCCACTGGACCTGTACCTGAATACACAACAAGCGTATACACCCCCTAAGGGGTCAGCAAGAAGCCGGTGCAAGTACAATGATTCTAGAATATGTACAAGTGAATAAATCACAGAAATCACAGTGCCATCACATATATTCTGGAATACCATACCACAATCATCATCACAAAATAACAATGAGGGCTGTATTGGCACTGTACCTCACGCGAGATACATACCACTCCCCATAGAGTCCTCGTCAGGCCTCACTGGTTGTACAAATGCTGCCAAGTGAACCGCAGAAGCCCCGGTCTACGGAACCCTGGGGACCCTCATTGGTTTTACTTGGCACACGACCACGAGTCTCACTTTTTGAAAACATCACTTTTTCACAATTGGCACAATCACATTTTCTGAAATTACCACTTTTCACAAAATCACGTTTTTCATATATTCACACAAAGTATATTAAACACAATCAAAGTACTTACCTAGATTGGAAATGACACAAGAATAACAAATGGAAAGACGTACGGTCTAAACTCCTTCAACAATTTGATCCTAGATCAAAAAAATACCGAATCAGATATCACACCATGGAAACGGAAGGATTCACCCTAAGTTTTACCCTTAGGGACATTTAATCGAACACTACGAAGACAACATGGTTCAAATTCAAACTACGGAAGAAAATTTGGAATTTAATCCATGAACTTCGGTGGAAAATGAAGGATTATGACTACAACATCATAATTTAACACCAATCAGAGCTAAAATTGATTAAAATTAAAGATTCTAATAAAAGCCCCAAAATATGAAGAACTAGGAATTTGAACGAATTTTACCTTGATTCGGATGGTGAAAGTTGATGAGATGTTGTTAACTTGATGTTAGAAACTCAAAAACGTTGTTGGATGACGAAATACGACCAAAATCCACACTTTCTTATGCTCAAGACAGCTCAGCCGCCGGAGAAGAAGAAGGAGAGAATAAAAATGATGATTTTAGAACATGCCTTCCATATATATACTGGGAGTGATTAGTGCACGCTATGGCTAGAGTTTAGCGTGCGATAATGACTGAAAGGCGGTGCACTGTTGGTTGGAAGGCGCTCCAGAACCTTCTTTCCGACTCCGGTAGCGTGCGCTACCCATATGTTAGCGCGTGTTATCGATCGATACTAGCGCTACCTCGAAACAAATTCTGCGACTTCTCGCTTCATATTACTCCACCAGTAATTTTGTTTCAAGTCCTTGTACATCTTGTAAGACCCCGGATGAATGGAATAAGGGGTAGCATGAGCTTCTCTCAAAATCGAGTTTTTCAACTCATCATCCGCCGGTATGCATAAATAATTCTTAAATCGCAAAAGTACATCCTCGTGGACCACAAATCCAGGGGCTTTCCCCTGAGCCACATCCTCTCAGATGCGCGACAAAAATGGGTCTGAATCCTGATTCACTCTGATCGACTCCTCAAGTGGTGATGAAATCTCTAACATGCAAAGTTGCCCTTGCACTCGGTGTAACCAGACCTCGACCTCGGGTCTCATAAATTCCTGCTGAAGTTCCTTCTGAACTGTTAAACGAGCAAGCATTTGCTCCTGAACGGACTTACGACTCAAGGCATCGGCGACCACGTTCGCCTTGCCCGGGTGGTACAGGATCTCAATATCATAATCTTTGATTAGTTCCAACCACCGCCTCTGTCGCATATTTAACTCCTTCTGAGTAAATATATACTTCAAACTCTTATGGTCGGTAAAAATCTGACAGGTGACGCCATAAAGATAATGACACCAAATCTTCAACGCGAATACCACGGCCGCTAGCTCTAGGTCATGGGTCGGATAGTTGACCTCGTAAGGTCTCAGTTGCCGTGAAGCATAGGCAATAACATTCCCGTTCTGCATTAGTACACATCCGAGACCGTGTCCGGACGCATCGCTTTAAACCACGAATCCTTCCGTCCCTTGCGGTAAGGAAAAGACAGGTGCTGAAATTAAACGGTTCTTGAGTTCGTCAAAAATCTGCTGACACGCGTCGGACCACGTGTATTTCTTATACTTTCGCAAAAGGTTCGTCATTGTTTGAGCGATTTTAGAAAATCCTTCCACAAATCGCCTGTAATAGCCTGCTAATTCGAGAAAGCTTCGGATTTCCTTAACATTCTTCGGAGGTTGCCAATCTCTTATCGCCTCCGTCTTCTGAGGGTCGACACGTACACCGTCTGATGAAATTACATGTTCGAGAAACGTCACCTCGGACATCCAGAACTCACACTTGGAAAACTTTCCATAGAGTTGCTCTCGCCTCAACACGTCGAGAACCTAATGAAGGTGAACCTCGTGCTCCTCTCGGTCACGAGAATAAATCAAAATGTCATCAATGAAGACAACCACAAACTGATTGAAATAGTCGATGAAAACTCGATTCATTAACTCCATGATCACCGCAGGTGCATTAGTTAACCCAAACGGCATTACCACAAACTCATAATGACCATAGCGTGTTCGAAACGCCGTCCTTGCGATATCCGACCCTCGAATTCGCAACTGATGATATCCAGATCTTAAATCGATCTTGGAAAATACTGAAGCTCCTTGAAGTTGATCTAATAGATCATCAATACGGGGTAGAGGATATTTATTCTTGATCGTCACCCTGTTCAACTCCCGATAATCAATACACAAACGAAATGAACCTTCATTCTTCTTGACAAATAACACTGGTGCTCCCCACGGGGACGCACTCAGTCGAATATAACCTTTCTCGGACAATTCCTCCAGTTGATTCCTCAATTCCTGCATTTCGGTCGGGGCCATCCGATACGGTGCCTTCGATATTGGAGACGTACCAGGCTCCAACTCAATCGTGAATTCCACATCTCGCTGTGGAGGCAAACCAGGTAACTCATCTGGAAATACGTCGGTATATTCTCTCACTACCAGAACATCCGCCAACATTATTGATGATTTCCGGTCTTGGTCATATAGCACCAATAACCAACACACCCGTGACTGAGTAATTTCACTGCTTTGATCATATTATTAACTCTTCCGGAACAACTGGGATTACCTGTCTGAAATACACATTCGACCGCATCATCTGAAATGATAGTGACCATACGCTTACGGACACTAATGACGGAATCGTGACGATCCATCCAATCAATACCCAAGATAACGTCGTCTCTCGGTAAATCTACCACGATTAGGTCTGCTAACCAATCACGGCCATGAAGCTGAGTTGGACAATCCTTAATCTCATGATTTCCAATAATTCGTCTACCATCAGGTAGACCAATGACATACGGCTCACAACTAGTAGCACTACCCAGACGTAATCTACTCAAACATGACTCGGAAATGAATGAATGTGATGCACCAGTATCAAAAAGGGTACTGTTGCGATATTTCGTTAACGCAAGTGCACGTTATCGTAGACAAGTAATAAAGTGATGAGTGAGTATCGTTCCCACGAGGACTGAATCACTAAGTACCGATTTATATGTATTCTAATTTTATTTGAACAGTCGAAATTTGGGTTGCAATTAATGACTAAAGAAAATCAATAAAAGAACTAACAATAAAAACGATCGCTCGAAGAAAGAAAATCAAATGATGAATAAGTCTAGGATTGTGAATCCACCTTGGTTTATCCGAATTTACTATCGATTATCCGAAGTTAATGATTTCCCTAATTTATTGAAGGTGAAGATTGCTAAAATACTCTACCGCCTCTCCCGAGGTCAATAGATTTTTCTAATGGCGAATAACGCACTCTATCCCTAGGTGAATTAATTCGTCAATAGGCAAAAAGCACAAAATCTTCAAAAGGCCACGTAGTTCCTATGAGTATATTCCTATCTCACAAGATAAAACGGTTCTCACCAATAGTTCCTCACCAACTCTCCTCTCCCGATTCGAGTTGCGTAATAAAAACAATCCAATTATTGGCCAGACAATTGAAAGCATTAAAATCGATTGGGAAAACTCAACAAAAAAGGGAATTATATAGATAATCAAAAGCAAATCCGTCAAAACTTTGGTTTCATCAAAATCCTAGAACAGGGTTTTAGCCTGACATGCTAAAGGATAAAAATACAGAATTAATGAATGAAAGCATTAAAATCAAACTCAGATGAAGACTCGAATTCCTCCGTTCTTCTGGCTTCCGCCCTCTGCTCTTGGTGTCTTCTGCTTCCTATGATCGATTCCTCTCTTCCGCGATAATCCTCTGATTCCCCGCTAATCAATTATGACCTTAAACCCTTATTTATAACTCCCCGCAGCCTCCAAAATGCGTCCGTGTGATTAGTTCGAGAGCCGGCTTCAAAACGGCCCAAACCCGCGCGGAGCACACCAAAACCGCCCTATGGGCCGCGGCTCACTTAATCTGTGCCGCGGCTCAGAGTACAGTTTACTCGGGGGGTCGCTGGTCACCTGCGTGTGCCGCGGCCCGCTTGGTACGTGCCGTGGCCCCAGGCCCAAATTCGCCGTTTTCGTCCGTTTTTCATCGTTTCGGCTTTCGGACTCCAATTTCCTGCAAAACATAAAATAATAGGGCATTAAAAGCTCATTTATGCAGATTTACTCATGAAAAGAATACAGAACAATGATAAATAAGCGTATAAAATTACGCCTAACAAATACCCCCAAACTTGAGCCTTTGCTTGTCCTCAAGCAAAAATAATCAATTTCAAACAAAAGAATATCGTGAATGATCGTGCAACACATAGTGCTCAACCTAATCAATACTATCCTGAAAATCTCAAGGAATGATACAAGTATCGTAATAGCGAGCCATGTTCAGGACATTGATTCCACAAAGTAACTAATTTCAGTCCTAATCAATTGTTCATGAAGAAAATCCAGCTCAAAGATTAACAAGTATGAATTTAATCGACCGCCAATATGAAGGGTTAAAATAAACAAGCTAACTCGCCCAGTCCCACAGTCTAGTGGCCAAAATTTCAAGAGTTTCATCATCAAAAATAACCCTCGGACAGTATCCCCTTATATATGCTCGATAAGATGATTCGAGTTGACCACTAGGTTCGGATCTCTGGATGTTTCATCGGGACAATCCTAAGGTGACATTCCATTCTCATGTATTGGGGAACCGTTTGACGTAAAAGACACTCATTGGGCACATGGATGCTTCTAGTTACTAAGTTCCCCTCCACAGCGGAGAAACAACTCGAATAGCTATTCCCGCATGTCCGATTCAAGGTCACTGTTTTACGCGAGAGTAAACAATGGGTCACGTGAATACCCTCGGTTACTAGGCTCCCCATCATCGGCACATGCGAAACCTCTAAACCACTAGTCTAATTAGGATCGTCGTTTTACGCGAGAGTAAACAACGGGTCACGTGAATACCCCCGGTTACTAGACTTCCCGTCATAGAACAAATAATATCTCGACTTTTGGAAAAAACTGTCTGACTCTAAACTCACATTAAGTGCCAACATGACTTATGTTACTGGACGACTAGCTATTGGGAAAAATGTAACCAAACGTATAGGCGGCGATTTGAAAACACGTATATCTCCTCTCTTATCCGCTAAGATTTCTACAAAAACAAAAAGAATTTCGGACCTAGATGAATACTCGCTAGAAACAGATATCACTGACTGCAACTCAACTAAAACTCAACCATTTCTTCAGAGAGAAATCAGTATCGTAACATCATTTTTACACAAAAAGAAGCACGAAAAATTCATGAATGCAATTAAAAACACGGCAAGCAAGGCTAGAAACAAAAATAATGAAAAATAATGAAAAGTGCAACGAATAAGTACAGCAATAAGTATAGCGACAAAAAGTAAAACCCCCCAAACTTAGGACGTACATTGACCTCGATGTACGCAAAATGTAATATGCAATAAAAGAAAAAGGTCAAGTACTCCCCTACAGTCTGCTTACGAACTAGTGCCGGCATCGTCCGACGAGGAGGGTGGTGTGGCTGGCCGAACAGGTGGAATGAATGGCCCGTCCGGGTGCATAATGTGGGCCGTCCATGCAGCAAGGTGCTCCTGGTGGTAGGCATCCCTCGCTGCCAAGCGCCTCGTCTCACGCCGGTTGGCCCGACGGGCCTGCTCTCTCATCTCATCTCGGACGGCAGCAATGATGCTCTCCCTCTCCGTCCGCCTCTCCTCTCTCAGTGCAGCCAAAAGGCTCTCTCTCTCTCTCCACATCTCCTCTCTCTCTCTCCTCATCTCCTCTCTCAATCCGTCGAACATCGCCTGCAAGTGCTCTCTGTCGGGCGGCGGGCTGGACTCTGCCTGCCCCTGCGTCAGAAGAAGAGGCTCGGGGGACTGCTCGTGTGTCTCATCAAGTAGAAATCCTCGCCCCGAGCGTGTGCCAGTGCTCCTCCCCACTGGTCGAAATGCGAAATGATGCGATGATCAATCGGACCCTGGGGGGCTAACATCGGCTCGTCATCCGACCACGTCATCCCCGACTGCCGGCATAGAGCGCAGATGAGCGAGTGGCGCTTCAGCCCCGTCTTGGCCCCTCCCTGAATGCATAACAGAATAGATCGGACCAGAAGAGGGGCCACATCGAATCGCAGCCCGGAAGTGATGGCATATAGTGTACGAGCACGAGAGAGTAAAACAGAGCGAATCTGCGAGGTAGGATCTATACGAGCGCAGATGAAATACAACCAGGCTCGCCCGAGCCGGCTGAGGCGCGAGCTCTTAAAGTAGAAGGTGGAAGAAGCCGGGGCGCGCCTCTCCCAGATGGAGCCGGGCTGTGTAAGAGTCTCGAGCAGAGCCTCCTTCGTGAGGCTACCCATAACTCGCGTATAAGCCGTCTCATCAACCACAGGCTGCTCAAATAACCTCCGAATAGCAGCTACTGAAAAATCCACCGTAATGCCTCGGACGACGACCTGAGTCCGAGTATCTAACTATTGTATCATCTGCCCCGCCTGAAGGTGCTTCAACAGAGCGCTCGCATAAAACTCCTGTACAATGGAGATCACCGCCGGCTCGGGAGGTGCAGCAAAACGGGCCCACCCCATCTCGTCGATCATGGTCAGAAGCTCCCCGTCCTGGGGGGTTGGAGTGAATCCCCTCTCCGGGATCAGAGGTTGAGGGCGGATCTTTTCATTAAAGATTTTATGAATCTCCGGGTCGGAGAATTGGTGCGCCTCCAACTCGGCTCGGCTCTGAGACGTTTCCCCTCGAGTGGGGGATGATTGCGTCCTGGCCCTTTTGCTAATCTTTTTGGTTCTAGCCATAGCGAGTCCTAAAAAGATAAACACCGGAGTTTACTTACTTAAGCAATAATAAGAATACATTACTCGGCTAAGGATATCCAAACATGAATCAAGAATTTAACGAGCTAGCCCCGCCGTGAGAGAAAAATAAAATTGAGCTTTAACGTTTAACATTGACGTAAGGGTTGGGGTTGCTGTAAATTCAGAAACGAATTCGTTGCACATAGTTTCAAAACATTTGCTTAACAAGTAAGAATTTTTCATTCAAGCATTTCATCAAACATCTTGAGTGCATACTTTTAATTGAAGAACAAACATGATAATAGCTTGATTCAATCCCCACAAATAACAACCTCACATCGATCATCATGACAAACGTAATCAATTCATTCGTAATCGAAAAATAATCATCAATAATCAATCAAAATCATCATATTCTCAACTCAACTTGATAGAACTTTTGAAAAAAGAAAAAAAACATAATCAATCATCAAATGAATAACAAAACTTCACCTTTCAATTCATAGAGCAATTAAGATTAGGAATGTAGATTTACCTTGCTTAGATTTTGAAGAATGCAAGAAGAATGCCAGAAGAAGAAGAGGAAAAAAAAAGTTCTTGGCCGATCGCTTGTGCAGAGGAAGAGGAGGAAATATACCTGTGTGTGTCGGCCAATTCGTTTTATAAAAGTACCTGGGCCATCTAACTTCCGAACGAGGGCCGCGGCACAGCTTAAGTGAGACGCGGCCCAGAGTACAGTCCGTCTGGACAGATTTGTTCTAACGCCATGTGCCGCGGCTCAGCATACGGGTGCCGCGGCTCAAAGTGTTAGTGTGCCGCGGCTCAGCACATATGTGCCGCGGCCCGTAGTGCATATTCCTGGGCATATCTGGTGCATCTGGTGTGCTGCGGCTCAGAAGCAACGTGCCGCGGCTCAGCGATCAAGTGTGCCGCGGCTCAGTAAGGTTGTGCCGCGGCACAGAGTACAGCAAGTTTATCCTTCTTTTTCGACATGTGTGTGCCGCGGCTCACATTCCTTGTGCCGCGGACCAATGCTGATTTTTCCCAAAGGATAATTTCTGCACAGAATTTTCAACAGAAAACAACAAGAGCATGAGAGATAAACATGTCCAAGCTAAAATGACGAAAAACAAAGATCCATAATGCAAGAAAATACTGAAAAATAACAAAGCTACAACTATTGCTCGGGTTGCCTCCCGAGAAGCGCTAAGTTTATAGTCTTCAGCCGGACCTATTGAAAATCAGTTCGCTTTTCGCAAACACCATTTGAACTCCGCCCCGTTCATCGAACCGTTATTATGTGTTTTAAAACTTTGACCATTGGTCTTTAACGATCCGATTTTCGGTTTGGACACCAAATGTTCTTTGCGAAAAGATTTTAATGAAAACAATGTAACACCCCGATAAGGCGGCCATTACAGTGCCGTGGACCCCGCACTGGGATCCACCAGGCGATATCCAAAGTACAGATTAAATACACAATACATGTGATACCGAACCACAAAACATAGTACTTACTCCGATCTGGAGTTTACAGCAGTATGGCCTACGACCTTATTACACACAGGATCCAAAAACATAAGTATAATCCATATGGAGATGAAATATACCTTAAATAACAATACATTTGTTCAAACTTAAAATAAAGCGGAAAGATAACATTACGCGGAACGAACATGACCGGACACGAAAGACTTGGGGCCCCCGAACTAGTATCCTTCGAACCCTTCGTCATCACCTTGATCTTCCCGTGCTTTGCCTTTTCCTCGACCTAAAATACAACACAAGTATTTCGCCCAACACAGGGTCAGATATACATGATAAATGATTCTCAAGATATTATACAATTCACGTATATAAGATTTCAAGAATAACGCCCCGACTAACGAACATACCCCTCGGGCGTATGGACGCTCAGTCACAAAACGTCGAACACATCCAAGTATAAAAATGGACTGTGAGCGACTAAGATAGTATGGCTCGAGAGGGACATCACAATACGCCCGATCCGAATATGTGTCAGTGCACATGTCCACCCCGTATACGGAATCCAGGATATACGTGGGACAATGTACCTAATTAGCCTCAACGAACTACGTCTCGTGTGCACAGCCCTTCACGGAAAATATTCACGCATGACTATATATGTGCCCGGCTAAAAATCCTACACAATATCCAATCGGAACGTAGATATGACTCCGGATATGTCACGATGCAACATGACAACGAATTCAATAATTCACAAAATCCGATTAAGGATCGAGGACTCACCGAAATGACAACAAGATCAACAATATCAAGGGTCCAAAAGTGACGAACTTGGGAATACAATCCCACGATGAAAACGGGACATCATTAAGAACAACCTCAAATCACAAGATACAAGTTTATAAGTGTTTCATATACACGAAATGCATAGTCATCAAAAGAATCCACACATCATTATAACCAAGCAAGATAACTTGCCTCAATACGGAGGCGAGTAGAGTCCTTCTTTGTCGAATGAACAGCCGGCCCTCGATTCAAAATCGGTTACTCGTACAATCAACCTTGAATGAAGTATATTTTACTCAATAATACGTTCACATGATCATCTATACCAAACTTCAACGAGACAACATCCTAATTCTCATTTGAGTAGTTCAACTTTAAGATGTTGAGCGTTACTCCAAGAACCTCATTCAATACCATTCTATTCTTACAATTGATTACAAGATGTTTACCAAATGTTTGCTGGATTAAGATGTGTTAAACAATAATCTCCTACTCTTTAAACTTATCAAGAACATCAAAAGGTAAAATATGCACTTCAATCAATTACTTATGTTGAGTTAAGTAGTTATAATTCCATATTATGATCATGAAGACCACTACAAGTTCAACACCTTCCTTATAATCTTCTAATTAACTTGGAGGTTCAAACATTACTCCTCTGGATTCACTTAGCTTAGGTTCAAGAAGGTGATTCCATTCTTCTAATGATCAACAAGGGTTTCTTAAAACATTTTATGGTAATTATTCCAATAAGTTATTTACATTATAATGAAACAAAGACTATTAGTATTCCATTGGTGTAATTAGTCCAGGAATAAGAGTTTGGTTTAACTAAACATGATCATCACCATTTAAGATACTAAGAACACAACATTACAAAACCCTTAATCATCATATTCATCATTAAGTTTGTTGGAAGCTTAACTATAAACATGTTTAGCTTGATTAATTCATCACTAGGTGGAGTATACTTAATCACTATCATTATAACTATGAGATTATAGGGTTAAAACGTATGACATACCTTCAGAATTGAAGAACAATACACCAAGACCACATGAACACAATCTAAGCTTCAAGAATGACTCCAACTCCCAATCAGCAAGCTCCAAAATCCAAATGTAAAGCTCAAACACAAGTTGGAAGAAGGTAATTTTGATCTAGGGATGCAGGAGGATGATTATCTTGGTGAAAACTCAGAGTTTGGTCGTGCAAAATGAAAGACACAAGTTGTCTTTATAACAGCACAGTTCGTTACGTACGCTACACGGAAAGTGTTACGTATGTAAGCTCAGTCCATAGGCTACTGGACTGAAACACGAACATCGTTACGTACGTTACCTATCAAAGCATTACGTACGTAATGTAGGTCAACTAGATTGCCTCCAAAAGATCAGATATTCGAATCCTGTCCGGCCCTACATGCCGAAAGTTGAGATTGGATACGATTACACTGGTTATGTACGTAACAAGTACACCTTTACGTACGTAAAGGACTAAGCATAATGTACGTTATGATTAAGGATTAGCGTACGTTAGATTCAGGTTTAGTAGCTCAAAAAAATGTATTAATCTATGCGACGTTGAGAATCCAATTATAGTGCGAGTGATCGTTATTATTATGTCTATTTATGATATATTTCAACATCAATAACAATACATAAATGCAACAAGAGTACAACAGTATTTGAATTATCCGAATGGTACAACAGTAAGTAATATTTTCCGTCGGATATTACATACTCCCCCCCTTAAAAGGGGTTTCGTCCTCGAAACTAAGGGGTAAACAATTCAGGATACCTCTCTTGAATGCTTCTCTCCGTCTCCCACGTGGATTCCTCGACCCCGTGTCGTGACCACTGAACCTTCAGTAGGGGAATCGTCTTATTACGCAGTTGTTTGATCCTCCTCTCAAGTATTCGTACGGGGCGCTCCTCATACGAATGATCCTCCGCTAAATTTAACTCATCGAACTGAAGTACATGGCTCGGATCAGCAACATATTTCCTTAACTGGGAGACATGGAACACGTTATGAATTTAGCTCAGGGCTGGTGGTAAAGCCAGGCGATAGGCTAAATCGCCTACTCGGTCCAAAACCTCAAACGGCCCGATATATCTCGGACTCAGCTTGCCTCTCTTCCCAAAACGAAAAACTCCTCGAGTAGGGGACACCTTCATTAGTACATGGTCGCCGACCTCAAACTCAAGCGGTCACCGGCGGTTGTCTGCGTAGGACTTCTGTCGGCTTTGAGCCGTCAACAAACGACTCCTAATGAGAGCGATCTTCTCACGGGCTTCTAACAACATATCGGGTTCCGTACCCAAGGTTTCAGATGGATCGTCCCAACACAAAGGGGATCTACAACGACGTCCATACAATGCTTCATAAGGTGCCATCTGAATCGAAGTGTGCCAGCTATTATTATAAGTGAATTCCACCAAGGGTAGTTGGGCCTCCCAATCATCCTTCCAATCAAGAACGCACGCCCTCAGCATATCCTCTAAAGTTTGGATAGTTCTCTTAGTCTGACCATCCGTCTGCGGGTGAAATGCTGTGCTGAAGTTCAAATGCGTACCCATCGCACGATGAACTGCTTTCCAAAAATGTGACACGAATCGCCCGTCACGATCTGATACAATACTCTTAGGGGTGCCATGTAACCTTACAATTTCTTTGATAAATAGTTGGGCCAATCTCTCAGGTCCCCAAGTATCTTTAATCTCCAGAAAGTGGGCTGATTTGGTCAAACGATCCACAATCACCCAAATTGTATTCATCCCTCGACGACTCGTCGGCAGGCTGGTAATAAAATCCATCGATATGTCCTCCCATTTCCACTCGGGGATCGGAAGCGGTTTCAGCAATCCCGCGGGTCGCTGGTGCTCAATCTTAACTTTTTGACAGGTTAAACACCTCGAAACGAATTCTGCAACTTCACGTTTCATACCTCCCCACCAATAATATTGTTTCAAATCCTTATACATTTTGCTAGACCCCGGGTGGATAGAGTACGGGTTAGCATGAGCTTCTCTCAGGATAGAACTCCTTAACTCATCATCAGCGGGTACACAAACTCGGTTCCTGAAGCGTATCAACCCATCCTCGTGTATCATAAAGCCAGGAGCTTTCCCTTGAGTTATTTCATCGCGAACTCGAGATAAGAATGGGTCCGTAACTTGCTTCGATCTAATTATATCCTCAAGGGATGATGAAATCTCAAGTGTACAGAGTTGTCCTTGAATACGCTGTAACCAGACTTCAATTTCCGGCCTCACCAATTCTAACTGCAATACCCTCTGAGTTGTTAGCTGTGCAAGCATCCGCTCTGTCTTGCTTTACGACTCAAAGCATCAGCAACTACATTTGCTTTGCCCGAATGATAAAGGATCTCGATATCATAGTCTTTGATGAGTTCTAGCCGCCTTCTCTGCCTCATGTTTAACTCCTTCTGAGTAAAAATGTATTTCAGGCTCTTGTGATCAGAAAAATCGGCTGTAACTTCATACGATAATGACGCCTTGATTTTTAAAGCAAACACCACTACGCGAGTTCTAAATCATGGGTGGGGTAGTTGACCTCGTAAGGTCGTAGCTGTCTCGATGCATAGGAGATCACCTTCCCGTTTTGCATTAGTACACACCCAAGGCCCTGTTTAGATGCGTCACTATACACTACAAACCCTTTCGTTCCTTTCGGTAGGACTAAAATAGGTGCCGAAATTAACCGACTCTTAAGTTCATCAAAGCTCTGCTGACATGCCTCTGACCATAAATACTTCTTATCCTTTCTCAACAAATTAGTCATTGGTTGGGCAATTTTGGAAAAACCCTCTACAAACCGTCGGTAATAACCTGCTAGTCCCAAGAAACTGCGTACTTCCTTAACGTTCTTTGGTGGTAACCAGTCTCGGATAGCTTCTGTCTTCTGTGGGTCTACTCGCACCCCATCAGCTGATATCACATGCCCGAGAAAGATAACTTCATTCATCCAGAACTCACATTTAGAAAATTTTCCATAAAGCTGCTCTCGCCTTAACGCCTCGAGAACTAGATGGAGGTGACGCTCGTGCTCTTCATGGTCACAAGAATAGATCAGGATGTCGTCAATAAAAACGACTACAAAGCGATCCAGATAATTAATAAAGACTCGATTCATCAGCTCCATGAATACCGCGGTGCATTCACCCAAAAGGCATCACTACGAACTCATAATGCCCATAGCGAGTACGAAAAGCGGTCTTTGAAATATCAGACTCACGAATCCTCAACTGATGGTAACCAGACCTCAGGTCGATCTTAGAAAACACAGCAGCCCCTTGAAGCTGATCCAATAAATCATCAATACACGGCAATGGGTATTTGTTCTTAATGGTTACCTTGTTCAGCTCACGATAATCAATACACAGACGTAGGGATCCATCCTTCTTCCGTACAAATAGTACTGGTGCTCCCCAAGGGGACGCGCTAGGTCTAATGTATCCCTTCTCGGTCAAATCCTCAAGTTGGCTCTTCAGCTCCTGCATCTCAGTCGGAGCCATACGATATGGTGCTTTTGAAAGCGGGGACGTACCAGGCTCTAGCTCAATATTGAACTCTACATCACGATGCGGAGGTAAGCCTGGAAATTCATCTGGAAATACGCCTGGGTAGTCTCGGACTACCGGAATATCAATCAATTCAACTGGTCGATCCATTGTCTTGGTCATGTAACACCAATAGCCAATACATCCTTGATTGAGCAGTTTCACCGTTTTCATAGCACTGATTATTCTCCCGGAACGGCTGGGATTATCACCCTGGAAAGTACACTCAATACCATCGTCAGAGGTGATGGTCATTGTCGCCATGGACACTAATTATGGCATCATGACGGTCCATCCAATCGATACCCAAGATCACATCATCTTTAGGTAAATCGACCACAATTAAATTTGACAACCACTCACGGTCGTTCATTCGAATCGGCGATCCTGAACTTCACGATTCCCAACAATTCTTCTACCATCGGGTAGACCTATTATATAAGGTTCACAATTGTTAACATGCTCTAATTGCAAACGACTCAAACAAGAAGTAGATAAAAAGGAGTGTGAAGCACCAAGATTTAAAAGAACATGCAGTGCCGAGATTGGATCTCGAGAGTACTGCAATCATGCCGGCCGGGATCTTCACCCTCTTCATCTCGTAAACCTGTGTTTTGCAGCCCTCGCACTGATGTACCAGCTTGATTTCCATGTCCCATCCCCTTGTTTGCCCCGGTAGTCTGAGAAGAAGCGGATGGAGGTACTCGGTCCTGAACTGAAGACTGTACTGGAGCATGAGGTGCTGCGGGAATATGTACTGGTCCACTCCTACAATAACGAGCACGATGTCCGTTCTTCCCACAAGTATGGCGTGACACGGCTGGCCTAGGACATTTCGAATTGATGTGCCCCTGGTCTCCACAATTATAGCACACAATGATAGCCGACCGCTCGAGGTTGCGATCCGGTTGGCTTCGATACCGTAGGTTGCCGTTCGAAGGATTTGCCTTGGTTGGGGTCTCTTGAATGTTCCCTGCTGCCGCCTCGATCGCCTGGTTCCTGAATTTCTTGTTGTTAGACTGCGGTTGCTTCTTGGAAATTTCCTTCACGGTCAATTCGTACTCCAGAGCTTTCTCGATGAACTCTGGTAGGGTCACACAATGATGGTTCAACAGCTGCATCCTCATTCGGGGTTTAAGCCTTTTGAGAAAGTATTTGATCTTATCAGCTTCTGTGTGGACAATCGTCGCGGCAAAAGGGAGAAGTGCCTGGAATTTCTCGGCAATAGATAGTACGTCATCATCTTCGGATGGTTCCAGATTCAGCAATTCTAATAATTTGGCCTCGCGGAGAGGACCTGGATAGTAACGATCTAGCATGAGATTTTTAAATTCTTCCCAAGTACATACGCCATCAGCTGGCCTCACCGAAAGCCACCAAGTGTGGGCGCCCTTGCCCAAATAGTAAGTCACATGAGACGCGATTGTTCATCGGATATCTACCATATCGAACAATTTCTCGAAGTGTTCGATCCAATGCACGATATCAGCCGGCTCAGAGGAACCTTCAAAAATCGGGGGTCGTTGGCGCGAGATGTCGCTGATGATCCGATTCACCGGCCCGCCATGTACAGGAGGTGGCCCATGATGCTGGCTGGTAGCAGCTCTTTGCATAGTTTCCATTAACTGACCCATTTGGGTCATCTGAGCCATCATGCCCTGCATTACAGTGTAAGGATCGATACGAGCATCCTCGCGTCCATTGTGGTGCGATTGGTCCCTAGAAGGCGAATCACTGCCTGCGGAACTATGCTCTGCGTTCGCACGTCTGTTGGCTCGCGGTATCGGGATTCGGCCCCTTCCGCGGCCTCGTCCCCCTCTGCCACGGCCTCTCAAATTTCTTTCCATACTGAAAGAATCAATTTGTAATGATAATCATAAGTACAGTTCATGATACCAATCAGAATTCATGCTAAGTTAATGGCATTAAGAAATTACATATTCAAGAAAACAGTTCGTAATGAGTTATCGTCACTACGAGAGTCACACAAAATATCATATCGACGTTTGAGTCGAATGATTTCAATCATATAATCAATCCAGAATTTTATTTGAATCATCAATCAGATAATTCCTGCCACAAACCCTTAAAATGCCAAGATCAACAAGGAGATCTATTCAGAGATCAATATCATATCAGTAATTTATTCATGGTTCATAAAGTACGTACCGCATTTGGCTCGTAGGATCAGGCGCTCGCATGGGTCACACGTGACACGAAGGTCTCTTGATACTAGTTCAATACACAAAGACTCAAAATAAAGAAAACGACCTCTAGCAAATGGAGCTCCGATACCATCTTCTGTAACACCCCAATAAGGCGGCCATTACAGTGCCGTGGACCCCGCACTGGGATCCACCAGGCGATACCCAAAGTACAGATTAAATACACAATACATGTGATACCGAACCACAAAACATAGTACTTACTCCGATCTGGAGTTTACAGCAGTATGGCCTACGACCTTATTACACACAGGATCCAAAAACATAAGTATAATCCATATGGAGATGAAATATACCTTAAATAACAATACATTTGTTCAAAATTAAAATAAAGCGGAAAGATAACATTACGCGGTACGAACATGACCGGAAACGAAAGACTTGGGGCCCCCGAACTAGTATCCTTCGAACCCTTCGTCATCACCTTGATCTTCCCGTGCTTTGCCTTTTCCTCGACCTAAAATACAACACAAGTATTTCGCCCAACACAGGGTCAGATATACATGATAAATGATTCTCAAGATATTATACAATTCACGTATATAAGATTTCAAGAATAACGCCCCGACTAACGAACATACCCCTCGGGCGTATGGACACTCAGTCACAAAACGTCGAACACATCCAAGTATAAAAATGGACTGTGAGCGACTAAGATAGTACGGCTCGAGAGGGACATCACAGTACGCCCGATCCGAATATGTGTCAGTGCACATGTCCACCCCGTATACGGAATCCAGGATATACGTGGGACAATGTACCTAATTAGCCTCAACGAACTACGTCTCGTGTGCACAGCCCTTCACGGAAAATATTCACGCATGACTATATATGTGCCCGGCTAAAAATCCTACATAATATCCAATCGGAACGTAGATATGACTCCGGATATGTCACGATGCAACATGACAACGAATTCAATAATTCACAAAATCCGATTAAGGATCGAGGACTCACCGAAATGACAACAAGATCAACAATATCAAGGGTCCAAAAGTGACGAACTTGGGAATACAATCCCACGATGAAAACGGGACATCATTAAGAACAACCTCAAATCACAAGACACAAGTTTAAAAGTGTTTCATATACACGAAATGCATAGTCATCAAAAGAATCCACACATCATTATAACCAAGCAAGATAACTTGCCTCAATACCGAGGGGAGTAGAGTCTTTCTTTGTCGAACGAACAACCGGACCTCGATTCAAAATCGGTTACTCGGACAATCAACCTTGAATGAAGTATATTTTACTCAATAATATGTTCATATGATCATCTATACCAAACTTCAACGAGACAACATGCTAATTCTCATTTGAGTAGTTCAACTTTAAGATGTTGAGCGTTACTCCAAGAACCTCATTCAATACCATTCTATTCTTACAATTGATTACAAGATGTTTACCAAATGTTTGCTGGATTAAGATGTGTTAAACAATAATCTCCTACTCTTTAAACTTATCAAGAACATCAAAAGGTAAAATCTGCACTTCAATCAATTACTTATGTTGAGTTAAGTAGTTATAATTCCATATTATGATCATGAAGACCACTACAAGTTCAACACCTTCCTTATAATCTTATAATTAACTTGGAGGTTCAAACATTACTCCTCTGGATTCACTTAGCTTAGGTTCAAGAAGGTGATTCCATTCTTCTAATGATCAACAAGGGTTTCTTAAAACATTTTATGGTAATTATTCCAATAAGTTATTTACATTATAATGAAACAAAGACTATTAGTATTCCATTGGTGTAATTAGTCCAGGAATAAGAGTTTGTTTAACTAAACATGATCATCACCATTTAAGATACTAAGAACACAACATTACAAAACCCTTAATCATCATATTCATCATTAAGTTTGTTGGAAGCTTAACTATAAACATGTTTAGCTTGATTAATTCATCACTAGGTGGAGTATACTTAATCACTATCATTATAACTATGAGATTATAGGGTTAAAACGTATGACATACCTTCAGAATTGAAGAACAATACACAAAGACCACATGAACACAATCTAAGCTTCAAGAATGACTCCAACTCCCAATCAACAAGCTCCAAAATCCAAATGTAAAGCTCAAACACAAGTTGGAAGAAGGTAATTTTGATCTAGGGATGCAGGAGGATGATTATCTTGGTGAAAACTTAGAGTTTGGTCGTGCAAAATGAAAGACACAAGTTGTCTTTTTATAACAGCACAGTTCGTTACGTACGTTATCACAAGAGGATAACGTACGTTAACAGCTTTACGTACGCTACTCGGAAAGTGTTACGTACGTAAGCTCAGTCCAGAGGCTACTGGCGTGAAACACGAACATCGTTACGTACGTTACCTATCAAAGCATTGCGTACGTAATGTAGGTCAACTAGATTGCCTCCAAAAGATCAGATATTCGAATCCTGTCCGGCCCTACACGCCGAAAGTTGAGATTGGATACGATTACACTGGTTACGTACATAACAAGTACACCTTTACGTACGTAAAGGACTAAGCATAACGTACGTTATGATTAAGGATTAGCGTACGTTAGACTTAGGTTTATTAGCTCAAAAAAATGTATTAATCTATGCGACGTTGAGAATCCAATTATAGTGCGAGTGATCGTTATTATTATGTCTATTTATGATATATTCCAACATCAATAACAATACATAAATGCAACAAGAGTACAACAGTATTTGAATTATCCGAATGGTACAACAGTAAGTAAGAATTTCCGTTGGATATTACAAACAACTTTTCGAAGCACCCATTTTTCACATGACTTGGCGCCCGTTTGACATCCGTCTTAATTTTCAACTCCACGGGCGAATTTAGGATAGAATGAGAATTTTGCGATTGTGGATGAACGGATGTTGAAGACGGCATGTTCAAATGCCTAAGATATGCGACTTGCTCTTCATTCTTATTAGGCGTCGGGGCAGCTGAAACGGATTATGAAGTTTTCGACCGACGATTCTTCCGGTGTATGTCTTTCCCAAAGGTATCTACACTTTCAATTTGCGATCTCTTCTCAACACTACTTGGGCACGGAAAGGATTTAAACACTTGGAAAGTGACATGTTCGTCTTGAACCCGTAGAGTGAGTTCCCCTCTTTCCACGTCTATAAGAGTTCGGCCGGTAGCTAAGAATGGTCTTCCCAAAATAATTGGGATGTCTTGATCCTTCTCCATGTCAAGCATAATGAAATCGGCTGGAAAGATGAACTTATCGACTTTGACTAAGACGTCCTCTATCACTCCCCTCGGATATTTGATGGATCTATCAGCTAATTGTAAGGAGATCGTAGTAGGTTTTGCTACCCCAATTCCTAGCTTCCCGGATGGTGCACGGTATATTGAAGCTTCCCGGATCCTTCAATTTTGGCAGATGCTTTTTCTGAAGAATAGCGCTGCACTCCTCTGTCAATTCGACTGTCTCATACTCCTCGAGCTTTCTTTTTTTTGGTAAAATTTCCTTCATGAATTTCACGTAACTCGGCATTTGCTCCAAGGCATCGGCAAATGGGATGTTAATATGCAGTTTCTTGAAGACGTCGAGAAACTTAGAAAATTGTTTGTCCACCCTTTTCTGTTGTAATCGCTGCGGAAACGGGACAGGTGGTACATATGCCTTTGGATTGTCCGAAAACAGTTTCGAGGGTCTAGACATTAGTGATTCCTCAGTCTCTGAAATTTTCTTCTCCTCATCCTCACTTCTCTTTTTGTTCTGCCCGGGCAGCTCACACAATTCCTTCCCACTTCTCGACCTAATGGCATTGACACTTTCTCTGGGATTTGTTTCGGTCATACTTGGCAAGGTACCTTCCGGACGGGCTGTTAGTACGTTAGCAATCTGGCCCAGTTGGACTTCCAAGTTGCGTATAGAAGTGGAATGGTTTTGCAAGGTCACTTCCGTACGGGCCATGAACTGACTCGTGTTCGCTGAAAATTTCGCCATTGCTTCTTCTAGAGAGATTTTTGGAGCGGGAGGAGGCTGCTGTTGGTGTTGAGCAAACGGCGGCTGGTTCGAGTTTTGTCCGTTCCTCCATGAGAAGTTAGGATGATTTCGCCATCCCGGATTATAAGTGTTGGAGTAAGGATTATTTTGCCGGTTCCCGTTCCCCACGAACTGAGCTTGTTCCATCGACGGTTGCTCGAAAGGGTTTCCAACTTGGCACTCTGTGCTAGGATGAGATCCATTACACCAATTGCACGATTCAATGGTAACAGGAGAAGGAGCATGTGAAAAGGCTTGAAGTTGCTGCGTCAAGGCGGCGACTTGAGCCGAAAGTGTAGAGATTGGATCATTATTGGAGATTTCCATAACTCGTTTCGGGTTTACTC
Source organism: Orobanche coerulescens (assembly GCA_033398695.1). Classification (NCBI taxonomy): domain Eukaryota; kingdom Viridiplantae; phylum Streptophyta; class Magnoliopsida; order Lamiales; family Orobanchaceae; genus Orobanche; species Orobanche coerulescens. The sequence goes on from CM065818.1 coordinate 139,412,110, forward strand.
GTTCAGAAGGCCACTGATACGCATTTGCGGCCATTGCTTCCAATAAAGAGTGTGCCTCGGCCATAGTTTTTCCCATTAAGGCTCCTCCAGCGGCCGCATCAACGAGAGTGCGTGTAGAAGCACTCAATCTGTTGTAAAATGTTTGTATTTGGAGCCAATCCGGTAGGCCGTGGTGTGGGCATCTCCGTAATAAATCTTTGTATCGCTCCCAAGCTTCGTAGAGCGACTCCATATCAAATTGCCCAAAGGTAGTGATCTCGTTCCTCAGTCTCGCCGTCTTCGAAGGTGGGAAGAATTTAGCCAGAAAGGCTTGCGCTAATTCCGCCCATGTCGTGATAGAGCCCGACGGTAAAGAATTTAACCAAAATTTTGCTTTGTCCTCAAAGAGAAAGGGAAAAGCCTTAGACGGATCGCATCATCGGTAACACCATTGTTTTTGAAAGTGTCACAAATCTCGAGAAAAGACGCGATATGTGCGTTGGGGTCATCGTTCGGCAATCCACAAAACTGGCTTGCTTGTACCATCTGAATTATAGCCGGCTTGATTTCGAAGTTGTTCGCCTGAATTGTCGGACGCCGAATCCCCGAAAAGTTTGCATTAATTTGAGGCATAGCATAATCGCGGAGTGCTAATGCCGGTTGAATTTGCTGAACGAGATTGTCTGCTTCATGATTTCCCGTGTTATCGGCCATAGTGACTTTTGCTGGTAACTCTCGTTTCTCCTTCTTGCTTCTCCGAAGAGTGCGCTCGAGTTCGGTATCCAAAGGTAGTAGGCCTTCGTTACTGACTTTTCTCATGCACTAACCGAAAACTCCTGAAAGGAAAAACAAATAAATAAAGTTACACGAAAATAAAAAAAATGTTCAAACTAAGACTAGAAATACTGAAATCGATATTAGTAAAAAAATATCAGTCCCCGGCAACGGCGCCAAAAACTTGTTGCGATATTTCGTTAACGCAAGTGCACGTTATCGTAGACAAGTAATAAAGTGATGAGTGAGTATCGTTCCCACGAGGACTGAATCACTAAGTACCGATTTATATGTATTCTAATTTTATTTGAACAGTCGAAATTTGGGTTGCAATTAATGACTAAAGAAAATCAATAAAAGAACTAACAATAAAAACGATCGCTCGAAGAAAGAAAATCAAATTATGAATAAGTCTAGGATTGTGAATCCACCTTGGTTTATCCGAATTTACTATCGATTATCCGAAGTTAATGATTTCCCCAATTTATTGAAGGCGAAGATTGCTAAAATACTCTACCGCCTCTCCCGAGGTCAATAGATTTTTCTAAAGGCGAATAACGCACTCTATCCCTAGGTGAATTAATTTGTCAATAGGCAAAAAGCACAAAATCTTCAAAAGGCCACGTAGTTCCTATGAGTATATTCCTATCTCACAAGATAAAACGGTTCTCACCAATAGTTCCTGACCAACTCAACTCTCCCGATTCGAGTTGCGTAATTAAAACAATCTAATTATTGGCCAGACAATTGAAAGCATTAAAATCGATTGGGAAAACTCAACAAAAAAGGGAATTATATAGATAATCAAAAGCAAATCGGTCAAAACTTTGGTTTCATCAAAATCCTAGAACAGGGTTTTAGCCTGACATGCTAAAGGATAAAAATACAGAATTAATGAATGAAAGCATTAAAATCAAACGCAGATGAAGACTCGGATTCCTCCGTTCTTCTGGCTCCCGTCCTCTGCTCTTGGTGTCTTCTGCTTCTTATGATCGATTCCTCTCTTCCGCAATAATCCTCCTATTCCCCGCTAATCAATTATGACCTTAAACCCTTATTTATAACTCCCCGCAGCCTCCAAAACGCGTCTGTGTGATTAGGTCGAGAGCCGGCTTCAAAACGGCCCAAACCCGCATGGAGCACACCAAAACTGCCCCGTGGGCCGCGGCTCACTTAATCTGTGCCGCGGCTCACGGGGCACAGCGGGATGCCTGGGCGCTGTTTATTTCTTCTGGGCCGCGGCTCACTATATCTGTGCCGCGACTCAGAGTACAGTTTACTCGGGGGGTCACTGGTCACTTGCGTGTGCTGCGGCCCGCTTGGTACGTGCCGCGGCCCCAGGCCAAAATTCTCCGTTTTCGTTCGTTTTTCATCGTTTCGGCTTTCGGACTCCAATTTCCTGCAAAACATAAAATAATAGGGCATTAAAGGCTCATTTATGCAGATTTACTCATGAAAAGAATACAGAATAATGATAAATAAGCGTATAAAAATACGCCTAACATGTACACACAGATTGAGATAAAATTTCGAGTGTACCTGAGATCATCTGGGCCTCTGGATCGTCGGTTCTCTTCATCTCATAAATTTGGGGCTTGCTAGTCCCCGCACCGGACGCTCCTGTCTGATGACTATGGGCTCTGCCTTTGTTTGCTCCTGTCGTCTTAAACGACATATACTGAGTGGCCTGATTATGGACAGCTGACTTCTTCGGGGCCTCAGATGATGCCAGAGTAGGTTTTGAGTCTCTTCGGCAAAAATGGGCCTTATGCCCAGCAATCCCATAGTTATGGCATGTGATAGTCTGCCTCGGACACTTGGTGCTGAAATCACCAAGTTCTCCATAGTTGAAATAGGTGATGGCCGAACTGGCCACTCGGGACTGTGATTCCGCGGGTCTGGGCGCCATAGGAGGTCGCTCAGAGAAAGTAGAGCCCGCACGAGGCTTCTTGAAGGTTGCCTGACCGCCTTCAGACTAATTACGGTTCTTAGACTTCTTGTTAGCAGATGAAGGTTTCTGCTTAGCAATCTCCTTAGCAGTAAGCTCATAAGTAAGAGCTTTCTCGATGAATTCGGCCAGAGTGGTGCAATTGTGATTAAGCAACTGCATCCGCATACGAGGTTTCAACCTCTTGCTGAAATACTTGATCTTGTCCGCCTCGTAGTGAATAATAGATGAGGCGAAAGGAAGTAGCTCCTGAAATTTCTCGGCAATGGCGAGTCATCGTCTGCGGAGGGGTCGGGAGTGAGTAATTCTGATAATTTGGCCTCTCTGAGTGGGACCGGATAATACCTCTCCATCATGAGAGTCTTGAATTGATCCCAAGTACATTATCCTTCGGTGGGCTTCAACGATAACCACCATGAATGAGCGCTCTTACCCAAATAGTAAGCCGCAACTGAAACTTTGTGCCCTTCGGGACACTCTACCATAGCAAACAACTTCTAGAAATGCTCAAGCCAATGAACAATATCTGCCGGCTCAGATGAGCCCTCAAAAGTAGGTGGTCTCTGGCGAGATATGTCGCCAATAATACTGCTTACAGCCCTCTCTTGCCCCTGAGGTGGCGACGGAGGATCCTGCTGATTCTGGGCGGTTGAGTTCTACATCGTCTCCATGAGGCGTGCCATCTGTGTCATCTGGGCCATCATGCCCTGCATAAAAGCGAATGGATCAACCCGAACACCTTCTGATTGAGCTGTGTCCCGGGTACGACTCCATGACAGTGAATGATCATTTCTGGGTGAATGAGTGGCAGTGTCGCTGCTCGATGAATTAGCATTATTACTCGCGTTCGCGCATGTATTCACACGAGCTCTCGGGTTTCGGCCCGCACCGCGGCCTCTTCCCCCGCGTCCTCTGCCTGCTCTCTCCATACTGAAGTAGGAAAGTCACATGATAATTATAGATCTCGTATGAATATCATATTATGATTACGTCATGAAATGATGAGAATGAGCATACGCGCTCTAGCACAGTGATTACATGAATGATCAACTGAGGTGACATGATTATCTGATGAAATTCTTGAAATGATTTTCTTGAACAAGTTAACAAGATTAATCATACGATCCTTAGGATCAACAACTGAGCAATGAAATGAATTGAGTGATTAATGAGTTAACATGATCGATATGATCAAAATGAAAATGATGATTGAGGATTGTTGACTGTGAATGATGATGAGTGATTCTTATTGCCAGAAATTATACCATGGCGTCAGAAACCTTACTGTTCTTTGGTCTGAGGGGTTCAGCTCTTGCACAGGTCACACGTGACGCGAAAGCCCAATGATACTAGTATGATGAACAATGATTTCAAATGAGACATGACTCGGAAGGTAGTATTCAAAACCACGCTCTGATACCAACTCTGTAACACCCCAACTAGGCGACTATTACAGTGCCGTGGACCCCCGACTGGGACCCACCAGGCGAATGAAAATTAATAACTTAAATAATATAATTGTAGTACCGAACCATATTATATCATCGATTAATCCGATGAGGAGCTTCATTACAACAAACCCAAGATAATACAGAATACATGTATATTTTACATGGAGATAAAATATACAACAGTGAATAAAAATGAGTGTTCAAACGGAAGTCTGCAGCGGAGATAAAATGAAGAAACACGAATGACTGAAAAGGGCTGGGGCCCCGTACTAGTATCACTAGGACTCCTCGCCGTCAACGTTCTCTTCTCGTGCTTTAGCCTTGCCATGACCTGAAAACGACATCCCCCAACAGGGTCAGTTACACAGAACAACAATCCTCAAGAGTTGAATAAACAAAAATCATGATATATCTTAATTATGAAATTAAGCTGAAGAGAGGCATCACAGTACACCCGTAATGGTATGTGCAAGTGCACAAGACGAGTGTACGGACACACCTGCCCTTGTACCTAATTAGTCTCATGGAGGTACGTTTCCGTGTGCACATTCCAATATGTCGGTGAACCCGATTACATGACTATCATGTGCCCGACTAAAAATTCCACACATCCCCACCCGGCCATGCAATATGAACCCAGAAGGCCACAAGAGCAAAAGTGACCAATGAACATTAATGAATAACAATACGACAAAGGTCAAGAATGACTCACCGGGATGACATAATAATGAAATGAATGATAGCTCATTGAATTGATTGGAACCGTCGTTCCTCGTAAATGAAATGATTATTTTGATAATTACAAGTCTCAACATGATTAGTACATTATGAATGATTATGATTTATGAATGAACAACCACGAAAGGAATGAGTATCCTTTTAACCGAGTAAGACTTAACTTACACAACACCGGTGAAGAATGTCCTTCCTCGAACAAACGTCCTACAATGAGATGTCGGTCGCTCGAACAATCTTGAATAACACAATTACCCACAATCCGTTCAATATACTTATCAAGCACGATTATAACTCACTCAAAACGTCGATATGAATAATCCAAGTTCATTGGGGCATTATAACAAACACGTTGTAACCAATCTTTGATTGTTTACAACCAATCCTCAATTATATCGATATCAAACCTCCAAGGAGTGATACAACCCAACAAAAACATCTTCAATGCAATCAATAATCCAATATGAATATCCAATTCGAGATTTCGACAACATCTAATCGAAAACCCCCAAATCCAAATCAATATTCATAGTGTTCTTGAATAATCCTTCAATAATCCAATAAATATTCATATGAACTCATAATCATATGTATATCTCTTCATACAATATGATTATAACATCTAACACATCATATCTCAACACAAAATCGAAATCCAAGATGTTGAAGAATTTACATTTGAAGATCCAAACACTTTGATCTAGTGAAATCGTGTTAAATCGACTATCCAAGCTTCCCAATCCAAGATATATGATTAGAACACTCCTAACCAATTGATGTGATGAAGAAAATCTCTCCCAAGAACTTCTCTCTCGGAACTCAAGTGCAGAAATGAGAAAAATGAGCTCAACAACCCGTCTAGGTACTTAAGTACTGCCATTGCTACGGCCGTAACTCGGCCTACTTACGGCCGTAACTCGGCCTACTTACGGCCGTAACATACCCAAGGCAACGGCCTTACGGCCGTAACCAGCCAACTCGTATGGGCGTAACTCAACCTCGTTGAAAAATCTACCGACAGGCATACGGCCGTAACCGCACATGCCTTACGGGCGTAACTCGACTGATACGGCCGTACTCGGCAAAACTTACGGGCGTATGAAGCCTTCGCCGAAACTGACCGGGACACCCTGCTCGAATCGTACGGCCATAACCGGCTAAGCCTTATGGCCGTACCTGCCTCAACTTACGGCCGTATGCCGCAACCCTTACAGCCGTAAGTCCTCTTCGTCCGAACTGTCCTGAAAACAACGAACGTATGTTACGGCCGTAATGCAAGCATGTTACGGCCATAACTCGCTGGTGGACGCCAACGAAATGACAAATCCGTCCACTAGACACACATTGCTGAATGATCCGACATACCATACTTGTATGAATATAATTAAGTCCAATAACATACGATAGATGATACTTCTAACACAAGACTACCAATCACGATGATTATGACAATACTCTCATCTCGATTCTCAAACGGAGATGAATGACGATCGATAATTGATACATGGCTAAAAATACGCCAACGATGAATACAAATGAATGAGTCATGAATGATGAAATATTTTTAATGAGTGAAATAATCCGACAGTGACAACTACTGAATGATAATTACTGAATGATAATTACTGAATTACAACCGGGTATTACAGTGGGTCGGTCCCGGACTCGGACCCGTGGTCGACCCGTCGACCCTCCAACCCGTACATTTCATATGTACGGGTGGGATCCGGGTCCTGGCTTGCCGACCCGGCGATGGGCACGTCTATACTTAAATCTAATATATGGGGTTTGCCTTTGATCAAGTTTAATGAGGCCTAACAATTTGCCTCGGATATTTGAGATATCATACAGAGAAAAATCTTTTTGCCTACATCCTTCATTAGTAAGTAGATCCGCGGCTGCATTGCCTTCCCTTAAAATGTGGGTGAACCGGACATCCATAGTACCAGATAGTTCCCTAAGTTTGTGTAAAGTATTTTGATGTTGTCAATTCCCCGTATGGGGTTTTTGAATAAGGTTGATGGACATTTCCGAGTCTACTTCAATCCAAACCCGATTGATTTTCCTAACACGGCAAATATCCAGGCCCCTCCGGATCTCATAGAGTTCCGCGAAGACATTAGTTTTCTGTCCTATGTATTCATGAAAGCCAAAAATAGGGAGTCCTCGGTAATCACGAGCAATACCCCCCGACCGCCGATTCCCCTGGGTTTCCTTTCGAGGCGCCATTTGTATTAATTTTTACAATCCCGACCGAAGAAAGTGTAACACCTCTGTGATTTACGGAGATATTACAGCACCGTAGATTCTTTTTGGAGAACCTAACAGGCTTAGACTAACATAGAACTCATTAAAAATTAACAAACCACACCATTCACTTTATTAAAAACAAACTAACTCCATTACGAATGCATTACGAAACCGAACAACATATCATCCCGTAGGATTATAACCGATACAACAACATCATTAACAAACAACAACGACACGATATACATCACATGACAGCACCCGCGCGAGTACAAAACCAAAACACGACCATGACCATGACAATACGACCACCAACTCAAAATAGTACACGATATCAATGCTGCCCACCAAGCGCGTGTCCGCCCTGTGCTGGCTCTCCCACTGGACCTGTACCTGAATACACAAAAAGCGTATACACCCCCTAAGGGGTTAGCAAGAAGCCGGTGCAAGTACAATGATTCTAGAATATGTACAAGTGAATAAATCACAGAAATCACAGTTCCATCACAGATATTCTGGAATACCATACCACAATCATCATCACAAAATAACAATGAGGGCTGTATTGGCACTGTACCTCACGCAAGATACATACCACTCCCCATAGAGTCCTCGTCAGGCCTCACTGGTTGTACAAATGCTACCAAGTGAACCGCAGAAGCCCCGGTCTACGGAACCATAGGGACCCTCATTGGTTTTACTTGGCACACGACCACGAGTCGCACTTTTTGAAAACATGACTTTTTCACAATTCGCACAATCACATTTTCTGAAATTACCACTTTTCACAAAATCACGTTTTTCATATATTCACACAAAGTATATTAAACACAATCAAAGTACTTACCTAGATTGGAAACGACACAAGAATAACAAATGGAAAGACGTACGGTCTGAAATCCTTCAACAATTTGATCCTAGATCAAAAAAATACCGAATCAGATATCACACCATGGAAACGGAAGGATTCACCCTACGTTTTACCCTTAGGGACATTTAATCGAACACTACGAAGACAACATGGTTCAAATTCAAACTACGGAAGAAAACTTGGAATTTAATCCATGAACTTCGGTGAAAAATGAAGGATTATGACTACAACATCATAATCTAACACCAATCAGAGCTAAAATTGATTAAAATTAAAGATTCTAGCAAAAGCCCCAAAATATGAAGAACTAGGAATTTGAACGAATTTTACCTTGATTCGGACGGTGAAAGTTTATGAGATGTTGTTAACTTGATGTTAGAAACTCAAAAACGTTGTTGGATGACGAAATATGACCAAAATCCACACTTTTTATGCTCAATACAGCTCAGCCTTCGGAGAAGAAGAAGGAGAGAATAAAAATGATGATTTTAGAACATGCCTCTCATATATATACTGGGAGTGATTAGTGCACGCTACGGCTAGAGTTTAGCGTGCGATAATGACTGAAAGGCGGTGCACTGTTGGTTGGAAGGCGGTCCAGAACCTTCTTTCCGACTCCGGTAGCGTGCGCTACCCATATGTTAGCGCGTGTTATCGATCGATACTAGCGCGCGCTAGCTCCAAAAATAGCGTGCGCTATCTGATAGCACCTGCAGTCCAGAAACGTTCTGTCCTCACTGTACTACCTATAACACCCCCAAACAACTCAGGGATATTACAGCGCCGCAGACCCTCTCCGTGAGGATCTACCAAGCTATATACAAAAAACACAACAATACATTACATGCCAACATGGCTAAATAACGAACCATTAGACAGATTTGGTCTTTTACCACAACATACACATCAACCATACATTACTCTTTCTCACCACTCATACCCACGCAGGGGTTAGAATACATCAATATTTCCATAAAACGGAAAATACCACAACGGGGAGACAAACAACAAGACTTCACCAAATAATCAAAACCGGTCTTCATGTGATTAGTATCGTCGTCCTCCATCATCCTTCGTAACGATCCTGTGAATTGCTCCCCAGCAACCTGCAAATACCTGGACGCAATACAGACTTCCACCCCCGAATACTCGGGGGTTAGCAAAAGTCCACTGTTTCGCTAGTGCAAGAATAAACAACGAATACAAGCCATACACAACGTACTCTAAGAATATAATAATCATGGACATGCTTCCCGAGATAAATCATTTTATCTAAGCCGTTCAAATCATGAAAGGTGGGAATAAACCCAATAAACATCTTACAAAACATTTACGATCTCGGGAGTTTTGAAAATTTTTGGAATTTAAGAATTTTCAAGTCTTTCGAAAACACTTAGGGACATGGCCCAAAGATCATTTTTCCAAAATACAATTCCGAAAACAAAACACGGGGTCCACGACCCAAATCACGAAGCACAGGGTCCACGACCCAAATCACGAAACACGGGGTCCACAACTCAATCATCCACATCCCATACTCGAAAGAATAATCCGATGGAAACTACACGATGTCAAACATTACCATGACAACAGCCTCACAGAACAACATCAGAGAGCACAACTCTGCAACTTAACCATATGGTCGAACTCGACACAACACAAATCTATGATGCACGGAGCAACCACAGGACTCACGTACCCATACCAAAATATCGCAACCAAGAGACGAATCATACACAACACATTTTCTGGTGCCATTCCAGCCAAGTACAATACCATTTGAACTGCCATTCTAATCAGATGAAATATGCGCCAAAAACATAGTTCTCCAACAAAACATTTCAAAGGTTAACTGTTGCTACGAGACTCACAACCACCGCACCCCGCAGAGGCCCCGTCGGACCATCCCTGGGTGGTTAACCCCAGTTCATGATACGCATACACATGACACTACGTATCCCCAGAGGCCCCGTCAGACCATCCCTGGGTGAACATACGCATTCACATCCAAAACATCCACGGGAAGCCATAATCCAAATACAAGAATATGCAAACCAGTATAAAGTACTTGATAGAATGGTTACTTTAACCGACATATACTCACAGCTAATGTCACACAACATCACATATTCACCGAACGAGTACACGTATCAATACACAATTGTCGATCAGTGGAAAAGGGTCTACTATAATCACGTAATATAATCACAACACCTTCTAACATACAACACTAATACATATATACCGAAAACAAATTTATTCACAAAGCATACCAGTTATCTTCGAATGAAAACCTTTATCTAGAATATACCGATTCTTTTAAAAGTTCATTAAAGACCTTCATATTGCAATTAGGTTACATTACCAACTAATACGTTTACGAAACACGAAATGTATGGGCAAGATACTTGCCTCATTACCACGAGCAATGAAACGACGAATGGACACGGTCGGATAGCCCTCAAACTTCTAAGAATGACCAAGAACTCGACAACTCCATGAAAACTACGAAAAGAATATCACCACGAATCAATAACGCTAAACGGAATCCGAATCGACCCGAAAAACAACAAGAATCCTAGGGTTTCTTCGAGGAAATCAGGAATCAAGTCTCGGGTGATAAAAATCGATAAACGAGTTACAAAATCCAAAGATCATGACCAAGACAACGAGATTTCCATGAACAATTCATCAATATCGGACAAAATCAACGAGTCACGAAGAAAACCCCAAAAATTACACAACTAGGGTTCTACAGAAGAATTACCTCGATCCAGCGAAGAACAAGGACTTGATGTTGATCTAATCAACAAAGGCCTTCCAAAACGCCTTGGAAATGAGTAGAATCGGCCAAGAACGCCACTCCCATCGCACCCGTCCAAGTACCGCCACCAGAAGAAGAAAACGTAAGAAAATGAGGTATGGCCGAAGCCCAGGCCTATATATGGCCGACAGTGTTACGGCCGTAACCGGCAGTGCCTTACGGCCGTAACTCAGTCAATGCCTGTAACGTACGTAATGGACGAAGCCTTGCGTACATAACGAGCACCACTTACGGCCGTACTCGGCATAGCCTTACGGCCGTAATCGAGCTCCCAAGGCTACTGCCCGAAATCTGTCGACGCATTATGGTCGTAAGCGTCCAATGCCTAGCGGCCGTAACGAAGCCTTACGGCCGTAACCGAATGACCCTTATGGCCGTAACCGAGTCCTCCCAGGCCAGGGTGTGCTGGTGTCTTACGGCCGTAATCGGACAGGCCTTACGTCCATAACTCGACCCAACCAGCCCTCCGACTGCCCGGCTAGAGACTCGACGACGTCTCGATCACACAAATGCGCCGACTACGATCCAAAATAATAACGAACAGGCTACGAGATTCAATGGACTACAGTGCAAGCACATGGTTCCAAGGACGCGGACGACAATAGTCCGTTCAACTGAAGAAAAATTCAACAAAACCAGAACGAAGATCTCGGGTATTACATTCTACCCCCTTAAAAGAAGTTTCGTCCCCGAAACTTAAAACATAGAATGAACAACATGTTGTGCGGCGATTAATACACCTCAGCGGCGATCGGCACAAGGGCCGAGCGACCAAAGTCAGGGTCAAATGAACCAAGGCATACTTACAGAGCATTACCTCTGGTCGAATCCTACACAGAATTCCACAGACAACACTTCACCTTTGTAACAAGAACTCACATAGCATTACCTCTGGTTCTTCCAGCAATCATCAGCACTCAAGAGCTAGATAACTAGGGTCATTACACTCATTGTAATCGTACTCTAACATTAATAGTTGTACTCCAAAGTATTATTATTATTATTATTAATATCTCGCGAGAGCATTCAAGCCCGGGATTAACAACCCCGACAAATCTTGTGTTATTTTCATTCCATCGCTCGTGCTCTTGCATTTTGTTTGTTACTCACCCATAGCCATATCCAGCAAAACATTCCGAATAATATTTTGGGTAACGACAATTGGCGCTAGAAGGAGGGCTTTTACCCTTATTTTCTCTCCGACCGTTTCGAAGAACACTCACTGTTCTCCGCAACATATACTTGAAGAAACACTCACTGTTCTTCAAAGAAAAACCCTCGATATAATGACGTCTGCCACCACCTCGAAGAAAGCCACCTTACGGTCCACCGGACGCCTTATTCCGGCCCAAATAGAGTCCCAACCTACAGTGGAAGGCAACCGCGGCGACGCCAGACTCTCACTCCAGCCCTCGAGGGATGGCCCCAGCCTCTCACTCGATCAATTCCAAACTGCGGAATAGATCGAGGAGGCCATCGCCATCCTAAGGGAGCGATGGAGAGCATGCGACGCGCCCACTATTACCCCCTCAGCCATCCGCCGCGCGGGCAAACAAAAACTCAAGGGGTTATATGTCGAGCAATCGTCAGAAAGCCCCGAGTCGCAAGAAAAGGCACTCGCGAGGCGGGACAGTTCCGCCTTCAGCCGCCTAGGGAGTGATCCTTCATGGCAACCCGGGCACTCTAGCCGCATCCATGAGACGTCGGAGTCCGAATCCGTCACCAGGAGTTCGGCATACCCGACTCCCAAGAAACAGGTCAGTCATCTGGCTCCCCCTCGCCGAAAAATCGAGTTCGGTGGCAATGACCTCGTCTCCTACAACAGAGCCAAGAGATCAGTACATGATCGCCTCAGCTACCGATCCGAGAGCCAGGCCGCGAGCAGCCAGGCTATGGCGATGGCCGTGATGCAGCGCCAGCTTGACGATATGAAAGCGCTCATAGAAACTGGGGCAGACACCAAGAGAAAGGTCGCCGGACCAAGTGAGCCGCTCGCGGTCCAGATCGAGCTTGCCCCGGTGCAACCAAAGATTGCTCCTCCTCAAAAAACTCTGTATGAGGGGAGATAGGATCCCGAGACTCACTTAAGAAAGTTCCGTATCTACATGACCGGATGCGGGGTATCAGATGCGACGAAATGCCGAATGTTCCCGTTAACATTGGGCAATCTTGCCCATCGGTGGTACATCTCATTGCCACCGCACTCAATCAACTGCTTTGAAAAGCTGGCGAGCGACTTCACGGCGTACTTCCTCACCAAGGTCGCTCAGCCAGAAGGTCCTCACCGCATGATGAAAATCAAGCAGGGGAAAGACGAGTCCGATGAAGATTACATCGACCGGGTGGATGAAATAGTCCTTACCTGCGAGCCCATAAGCGACGAGCTCGCCCTCTACTTGGTCATGGGGGGTTTCAATGGTCTTTCTTTTATGTTCAGGCACCTCACAAAGGACAACCCCCCGACCTACGCGATCTTCCGCGCTAAGGCCGCCGACTTTCTGGCCAGGCAGAGGTTGCTCACCCTTCGCCTAGGCGAAGGGACAACCGGGGAGAGGAAGGCACCATCTCCCATCCCCAAGAAGGCGATCGCCAAGCCCAAAAAGGTGGTCGCGCCACACGGTGAGTTCAAGGCCTTCGAGGACGTAGATGTTCACCTCCTCCGCAATCTCAATCTATCTCCGGCCCATATCTTCAATGCCATCAAGGGGCGCGAGTGGCTAAGCAAGCCAAAGCCGATGAGGGACAACGGTCATCTGGACCGCAATAAATTTTGTGCCTACCACAAAAGTCCCGACCACAACACCAGCCAATGCCGCGATCTCCTCAGACAACTCTGGAGATTATTCGAGGAAGGCAATCTAGACAATTTAGTAACCAAGCCGAAGCCTCGGGCAGAAAGGACCGGGGGCCACAATCGTCGACAGAACGACGACCATCATCCTCCCAATCCGGTTGCCAGAATCGAGCGAGATGATCCAGAGTACTCAGATGAGTCGATCCATCCGATCAACCCCAGCGGCCGGGTCAATATGCTTCAATCAGGAGGTGGAAATATCGGAGGTCTTTCCCCAGTTTCCACCATGTCAAACAAAAAATGGAAGGCCGAGCTGAGGGCGTTTGCCGGATTCCATGTTGTGGTGTCCCCGGAGCCAACCATCTCCAGAGACGCGCTCATCTCCTTCTCCAACAAGGATAGGGAGAGAGTGCAATGCCCCAAGAAGGATGCCTTGGTGATCTCTGCATGTATCCTCGGGAAAACGGTCGACCGCATGCTGGTTGACAACGAGAGCTTTTGCAACATCATATTCAAGTCTGCTCTGGACCAGCTCGGCAACCTGACCAAATTCATCAAGCCGTTCGAAACCGTGCTTCAAGGGTTCGGAGACAACACGGTCAAAGCCTACGGAAGGATCAAGCTCTCTGTCGAGCTAGTCTGCTGTTACGATCCTAAGGTTAAGATCACTAGGAACCTGAACTTTGTAATCATAGACATGCCCAGTATCTATAATGGGTTCCTAGGTCGCCCCTTTTTAGAAACCTTTGACGCGGTCGCCTCCCCTTTCTTTAATTGTATCAAGTTCCCCACTACCGAAGGGATAATCAGTACTGTAAAAGGAGATCAGCTAATGGCGAAGAAGTGTTTGAATTACTCTTGTGTTGTTGCTTTTCCTTTAAATGTTTCTTGCCCTGTTTGTAACACTGGGACGATCAACAACCAACCAATGGAGATCGACGAGCCAAGCACCTCATACCAGCCCAACTCAGAAGACGGCATCTCACATCGATCTTCGGACGACATCGAACCGAGGATCGGTTTCGAGCCAAGCCTCGATGTTGATACAAGGATCGAGTCCGACGATCGCTCCAAACGAGAAGCGACCATCCCCACCGAAGAGTTGGAAAGTATTACAATCGATCCAGCTCGCTCGGAGCGGGAAGTGCAGATCGGCTCGCGTGTCAATCCCAAGCTAAAAGACGATCTGATCAGTTTACTACGAAAGAACATCGGAGTCTTTGCCTGGTCTCATCAAGATATGGTCGGCATCAGTCCTGAACATGCTTGCCCCTATCTGAAGATCGACCCGGCAAGGAAGCCTGTTCACCAGAAACGTAGGAAATTCAGTCCAGAGAAATATGCTGTGCTAGATGCAGAAGTCAAGAAGTTGCTCGATAATAAATTGATCGGGGTAGCTACCGACTAGCCACAGTGGGTGGCCAACGCGGTACTCGTCAAAAAGGCGAGCGACTCCTGGAGGTTATGCATCTATTTCACCGACCTCAACGCGGCTTGTCCGAAAGATCACTTTCCAATGCCTCACATTGACCACTTGGTCGATAGCACGGCAGGTTGCTAAATGATGTCGTTTATGGACACCTTCGCCGGATACCATCATATCCCAATGGCGGAAAAAGATGTAAAACACATCATTCCACACGGAAAAAGACGTGTTCTTTTGGGTTCGAATGCCGTTTTGTCTGAAAAATGCGGGGGCGACCTACCAACGCCTAGTCAACGGGATGTTCGCCGATCAAATCGGCAAAACCATGGAGGTATACATTGATGACATTGTGGTCAAAAGCCTCAAAAAGTAAAATCACCTCAAAGACCTCGCCGAGATGTTCGCCATCCTCAAAAAGTTCAACATGAAGCTAAACCCCAAGAAATGTAACTTCGGAGTAAGCTCCAGAAAATTCCTGGGGCAAATCTTGAGCCAAAGGGGGATCGAAGCGAACCCCACCAAGATTAAGGCGATCCTCGACATGCAAGAACCACGGAATGTCAAGCAGGTGCAACGCCTCACGGGGTGTTTGGCAGCCCTTAATCGTTTCATTTCGCGAATCGGAGACAAAAGCAAGCCTTTCGTCGCCACCATAAAGAGTAAAAAATTTGCGTGGATGAAAGAAAGTCAAATGGCGTTCGCCAAAATCAAGGAGTATCTTTCCAACCCTCAAATTTTGGTAAAACCAATCCCCGGCGAGAAGCTGTTCCTTTACCTGGTAGCCTCGGAGGTTGCACTGAGCGCAGTATTAGTGCGAGCAGAGGGACAAACCCACGTGCCAATCTACTTCGTTAGTCAGGTGCTACATGACGCGGAGACACGTTACACGCCCCTGGAGAAGCTCGCCTACGCACTTGTCATGAGTGTTCGCAAGCTGAGAGCCTACTTCTTCGAACACCAAGTGGAGGCCCTGACGACTCTCCCTCTAAGGCAAGTTATGCACCGGCCAGACACCAACGAGCGACTCCTCAAGTGGTCACTGGATATCGCCCAATACGGTGTCACATATGCTCCTCGCACGGCGATCAAGGGCCAAGCGCTGGCGGATTTTGTGGTGGAATTAACTTTCCCGCCTAGCCCGACCCAAGTCGGCCGTCCCGCCTGGAAACTGTTCGTAGATGGCTCGTCGACCAGCTCGCGAGTAGGGACATGGATCGTCCTCATTAGCCCCAATGCCCAGAGTTTTACAAATGTTATGCGTTTCGATTTCCGAGTGACCAAGAATGAAGCCGAGTACGAAGCCTTAGTAGGCGGGCTCGATCTAGCGCTCGCCATGGGCGTTCGTCGCCTTCACATCTTCATGGACTCCCTCTTGGTCGTGAACAAGGTCAAGGGAGAATATGAGGCACGCTGCGAACAGATGATCAGATATCACGAGTTGGTCGCCGAAATGTGCACAAATTTTGAAGAAGTGCTGATCGAGCAAATCCGAAGAGAGCACAACTCCCAGGCCGATGCCCTATCCAAACTCGCATCGTCGGATGGGGCAGCGGATTTCTCTAACATCCAAATCACTAAGTTGGCGAGACCGACAATCGACAAAAGCCTGGTCGCCACCGTTGCCATCGCTGAAGAGAACTGGATGACTCCGTTCATTGAATACTTGAAGGACGGAACGGTCCTCACAGATCAGGTCAAGGCTCGCTAGCTTTAGCTCCGGGCGACCAGATACACCCTCTTGGACGACTGGCTTTACAAGCGAGCTTTCAGCCTCCCTCTCCTCAAGTGTATTACGCCGGAGGAAGGCCGGCTTGTTTTAGCCGAAATCGCTGACGAGATTTGTGGAAATCACACGGGAGGGCGAGCCCTCATCCATAAGACGACCAGGCAAG
Organism: Orobanche coerulescens; assembly: GCA_033398695.1. Classification (NCBI taxonomy): domain Eukaryota; kingdom Viridiplantae; phylum Streptophyta; class Magnoliopsida; order Lamiales; family Orobanchaceae; genus Orobanche; species Orobanche coerulescens. Next base: position 139,429,054 of record CM065818.1, read on the forward strand.
GCTTTTTCTCTCCTACCCTGCAAAAAGACGTGATCGCCTACGCCCGATCTTGTCACAGGTGTCAAATCATGGGCCTGAACATCAAGCTCTCCCCCGAGCAGCTCACCTCTATGTATAGTCCGTGGTCGTTCGCCCAATGGGGCATCGACCTCATCGGTCCTTTGCCATCAAAAAATGGGCAGAGGCCGTACCACTCAACAAGATCGACCAAGAGCAAGTAATCAAGTTCATTTGGAAAAACATCGTCTGCCGTTTCGGTCTACCTCAGGCTATTATCTCCGACAACGGAAAGTAGTTTGACGGTTTGGAAGTTATGCAATTCTGCGAGAAATGGGGAATAAAAAAGTTTTTCTCGGCCCCTTACCACCCTCAAACAAACGGGCAGGTAAAGGCTGTAAACAAGATCCTCAAGCACACGATCAAATCCAAACTCGAATCCAAGCAAGGGCGGTGGGCGAGCGAACTCCCGGATGTTTTGTGGTCCTACCGAACGACGACAGGAAATTCAACCGACGAAACCCCATTCGCCCTCGCTTTCGGAACAGAAGCAGTGATCCCATCGGAGATCGCCGTCCTCATCCACCGAACTGTGCAACAATTGACGGCGTACAATGATGTAGCTCGGCAAATTGACTTGGATATGCTTGAAGAACGACGATTGACCTCGGAAATGAAGAATACGACCCACAAAAGGAAATACGAAAAGTTCTTCAATTCAAAGGTCAAAGAAAGGCGATTTCAAGTGGGTGACCTAGTCCTAAAGAAGGTCCAGACCCACTCGGGAGTATTTGGTCCAAACTGGGAGGGTCCGTTCAGGATATCCAAGTGGCTAACCAAAGGAGCCTACAAGCTCCAACACCCAGACGGCACTCTAGACCAATATCCCTGGAACGCCGTCCATTTGAAGAAGTACTATCAGTATAAACACCCTGTATTCTTTTATTCAAATGTGCAAAGTGCTTAACGAGATTTTCCAATTCTCCCCAAGTGATTCGCTTCGGCAAAACAAACCAAAGGCTACTGCCTGAGCAACGCCTCCAAAAAGAGGATGACTCGCTCGCCCTCTAAAGTTCGTCATCTAACATGATGGACCTAGGAAAGCGATCGCCTCCCCCAGCACAACGTATACTGTCGAGGATCGCCATCTAACATGATGATCCAAGGTAGAAAAGTGCAGCCATGGTTCTGGAGGTCGATGGAACCGACAGCCCGTCCATGCAAGGTTCCTTTGGGTGAAGATCGCTCGCCCTTTCGTTTAAATACGAGGCGAGCGTAGCCGAAGGACCCTCCAAAACAGATCTGTGGACACGCTCGCCCGCCCTCAAAGGTCCATCATCTAACGTGGTGGACCCGGACAATGCAACGCGTCCCTCCCCCCGTCACAACGTATGCCCTCGAAGGTCCGTCATCTAACATGTCAGTCCCAGGCACAAAAGTGCTAACAAGCCACGATCGCGAAGTCGATTAATCCAACGACGCCCCATGCAAGGACTCCTCCAGGGCTGAGATCGTCCGCCCCATCGCTACAATGCAAGGCAAAACATAGCCTACGGAGGACCCTCACAATTAAGTGAGTCGCGAGATGTACACCATCAGACGGAATGTCGCTCGTGCACAAGCATGGTCGAAGAGGTCGGTTCCATCGACCTCCACGACTGTGCAAGGTTCCTCTAGGCCGAGATGGTCGGCATTCCTCGAGGAATCTGCAAAATTGAAGAATGCAAGAAGTAGACCAAAGATAGCTCGCTAAAATGATTTATTTTCATTTCCTTACTTTCACTAAGTAAACAAAAACAGGGGGGAGAGCGGAGCTATACATACGACTATCGGCTTTGTTCAGATATACATACAACGATCGACTTTGTTCTGAAAGTTACCAGTATAAGTTTAAGTATATCAATTCATTTGGAGCTACACGTACAACACTTTTGTATGAAGTCAAATGCAAAAGATTTGGAAAGACGAACATACAAACAAGAAATCAAAGAAGGAAATACTCATTTCATTTCATTTGAAATACAAGCATGATCGCCCGAGGGCAAAATACAAAAAAAGGAAGCCTAGAAAATTACAAGTAAAAACAAAAAGATCAAGCTAGCTCAGGGTGTCCCTGCCGAGCAATCGCCCCCGGCTGCAGGATCGGCATTCGCTCCCTCGCCAGGATCAGGCACAGCACCCCCATCTTCCAGGGCATCCAGGTGAACAAGGTTGTCGGGCGACGAATACCAGATCAAGTCGACCCCGTGATCCAAGGAGAGGTCTAGTATCGGCACGAAGAAGGCAAGATGCAAAGGGTGCGCAAGCACGTAGGCTTTGAAGTTATCAGCCAAAGGGCCGACCTCGAGCCCTACCTTCTTTGCGGCACGGATTGGGTCAGCACAGGCCATATAATCGGCAAATTCGCTAACGTATTCCACGTTAAGGAAGGGATCGGCCTCAGTCGCCTCTAGCTTCTCCTTTAGCCCCACAGGCGTTTGGTTCGCGCCCTGGAGCTTGGCAACCTTGGCGGCCACCTCTTCCTTTGATGACGCCAGCTCGCCAGTCAGCCGGTCGATGATCACCTTCAATTCGGCGACCTCCTTCTGTGCAGCCGCGTGCGACCGGTGGGCATCCGTCATCTGATCCCGCATCCGGTCATTTGCCGCCCGGGCCCGATCAAGGTCATGGCTCGCCTTGTTGACCGACTCCACGGAGCTCTTCTCCATCGCCACGAGCCTATCGTCAAGCTCAGCATTTTGTTTTCGAGCGGCATCGAGGTCCGCCTGAAGACGATCTGTGAAGGGCCGCCCCTCATAGTCCTTCACGACCTGAGCAGCCATCGTCGCCGTCTGAAGGGCCAGAGCGAAGGTCGCCTGCATCGCGTCAGCGGATTGCCGGCGCGCGATCGCATCCAGGTCGGTCGTCCAGGCCTTCGGCAGGGCACTAACATCCCGAGCAACATAGTGAGGGACATCGCAGGCCTCGCGAGGAGCATTGCTCGAGAGGAAATCCAGCACCATCGGCGAGCAGTTCGGCTCGCTGAGACAAACCCTGTACTAAGAACAGAAGAGTTGGTATATTTCCAACAAGGAAATGTCATAACCCAGCAAATCAACCAAGCTTACCTTGCGAACTTCTCTGGGTCGCGGCTGAAGAATAGGCTCCCGCGCGGGGCCTAGCTATGGCGGTCGCCATGGATTCCAGGAAAGCCGAGGAGGGCGTAGACCCCTCCGCCAGGGGGATCTCGGAAAGCGAAGGCACAGGGATCGGCGGCTCATCAACAGTAGTAGAGGCTGAGGGCTCCTCCATCCTCCGCTTCTTGCGATTAAGCCGAAGTTGCCCCTCTTCCCGAGGCTTTGGCTCACCGGCGACCAGCTCCAGGAAAGGCCTTGCCTCCGGGATAGGACGAAGCGGCAAAGCAGGAACTCGACTCGTCTTCTTCCCCTGGCGCAGGCGACTCATGATCCCAGGGTTCGACATAACAATCTCTGTCGGGGGCTCTGGGTAGCGAGGGAAGCGGATTCGTGCAAAGAAAACAATCGGCAAAGGTTAGTCACATTTCTCAGTCGCAAGACGATCGTCAAGCAAATGAAGATCGGGAAAATTCATACCTGGAACCCTTAAGTGGCGAGGAAAACAAAATAGCCGAGCGGCCAACCAGCAGGTTTCGTTATTAATCTGGCGAGCGTCGATATGATTATCTGGAATACTACGTATTCGCTCCTAGACGACCACAAAATCAAAGGTTAGCTCGCCTGCCGCCGGAACAAGGGCACCTACAAAAAGAAGGCCAAATTAAATCAGTTCAGAATATATCCGAACGAAGGGAGAGTCAAAACCCTTACTCGGATTCCTCTCCCGGAAGCCGGTGGGGATATCCAACTCGTCGGTGGGATTGTCACTCGCGGCCGATTTCTACACGCCTCCAACCCAGAACCACTTCGTCGGATCACCCCGGACCTTGTTCGGCACCCCAAGAATCACCCGGCCCGAGACCTTGAATGTGGTAGCCGCCAACAGAACCCTTCTGAGCCGTCAGCTTGAAGAGATAGTTCATCTCCAGTGCCGAAGGAAGACGGTACAGCCGGTGACCGCCGAACAAAGTAAGGGTGCAGATGATCTGCAACCAGGCGTTCGGCGTCAGTTGAAGCGGCGCCACATTCCAGGCGGTCAGCAAGTAGGACACGGCGAATGAAAGTGGGAACCGCAGTCTGGCCCCCATGATCACCTCATTAACGGCGACCATGCCCTCAGGAGGTTGGTCGGCACGTTCATTCTCGGCGGGCACATAGAAGGAAACGTCAGAAGGGACACGGAACTTCGCCCTCCAGCGGTTCAAATCTTTCCTGGTCGCCGAGCTTCTAATCTGGCCGAGGGACCACGGGGAGCGGCACGCGGCCCGGAACAGCGCCCGCCTATGAGGTTGATATGGATGGGTGACCGAGTACTCGCGGAAGTCAAACTTGGGAACCGGGCCGGCCAGTTTCTCCATAAGTTCGGCAAAGTCTGAAAAGGCTTTGCCGAACGCACTATTTCGCTCCCAATACGCCTTCACGACCATCTCCTCTTCGGCCAGCGAACGCTTTCACTCCGCCTCCGCCGCCCGGGCCGCATCAGCTTCGTTAAAGAGTTCTTCAACCTCTGCGGGTTCAATCCTGGCGCGAATAGCCTCGACGGCCGTCTCCACATGGAACTCCGCGGAGATTTCATCCCGGGCGGTCGAAGTCCCGGCGGCGGAAGTGCTACCCGCCTCATACACCGTTGGTTTTCCTCCGGAGATCTTCATAAAAAGAAAGGAAAAAGAGAAAAGGCTTTTTTCTTACCTAAAAATTCTAGTCGAACGACGCTCGGCAACTCGGAGCTTCAAAGGAATCTGGCAGTCTCTCTTCTCAGACAAAAATACAGATAAGGTTGTAACGCAGAAACCCTAGTCCATTTTATAGGCAAAAGCAGGGGCTTCCGGGCAAATAAATAGAGTCTCATGGGCCAAAGCGCAAGGGTCGAAAAAGTCCGCATTTAATGCCGCCCTCGAATCCAGCGTGTGCGTCATTTCGAGGGCACGCCAGAGGATAAGTCTGATAAACTGTCGGACTCCCCAAACAGGAACGCGAGACATGCCCCAATGACGTTCAAGTCAGCTTTCAGTTCCCGCTCTTTTCAGCGACCGAGTAGGTTGTCCAAATTCATAATCAAAGTCCGCTCAAGAGACGATCGTATGTTCCATAAAGTGATGAGTCGCTCGTCTTTAATTCAAGCGATCGCCAGTAGAACCACCTCACCCCACGTCTTTAACATCGGAGCAAGCTGGGGGGGAAATTGTTGTGTGGCGATTAATATGCCTCAGCGGCGATTGGCACAAGGGTCGAGCGACCAAAGTCAGCGTCGAATGAACCAAGGCGTACTTACCAAACGAAGATGCCAGATCAGGTTGAAGTGCCTAGCGATCGTCTTACAAGGCGATCGTCTCTAGTGCCCAACCAAGGACGATCGTCTTATGCGACATGTGAAGCCGACATCCATCAAAGTCTACGAAGACTGAATCTCGGGAAGAAGTCCCACATGCACACCCGCAAACAGCGCCGCAGGAAAAGGCTTTTTGACTCCATCCCATCACCAGCTGTTGGAGACAAGGACAACCTCTCACCTACCGACAGACCCGCAAAAGGGCCCTAGGTGGGACCTCCAAAGACTGCGACCACTACACCAGAATCACGATTTTGTGATCACAAAATCACACAATGGCAAAAATAATACAAATGATCATTACAAAATCATCAACATAAGTTTTTTTGTGATCACAAAAACAAATACAAAACAAAGGACAAAACCTCATTTATATGACTTTACAATACCACTTTCTATGGCAGTCACAAATATCATTTATGACTGTCATTAGCAGTCACAAATTTCATCCTTTGTGACAGTCATTAGCAGTCATGAATTCCAACTTTCGTGACTTTCATGGACAGTCACAAATATCATTTTTCATGATTGTCTTGTGACTGTTTTTAGAAGTCACAAATGTTGAAAAAAAATACAAAAAAAATAGTAAAACCCCATTTTTCTCTGAATACAATCTAATTATTTTTCACAATGAATTCATAATACAATCCAAACATATTTCTTAAAGTATTCACACAACACTCCAATTAATTTTTACAAGACATAAAAATCACAATGTAATGCTCAAAATTAGCACGTAAAAAAATCTGAACCAACTCATTTGGAATAAAACACTTATACAACTTATACACAAGTAAAGCACTTATACAACTTATTCACCAAACAGTCTCTTGTAACTTTTTCATTCATGCTTTAGCTTCTAATTGCGAACACTACCAAACTTCTGACATCTGCCCTGCAGTGCCTTCAAAAACTTGCCACATCCCGCAATGAACTGCAGAATAATCACAAAGGAAAAAAACAAAAACGAAAAATCATAATTAATATCTTGCTCGATCCAATTTATCATCATGAATATCATCAGGGAAGGCACTACTTATTATGATAACAAGGTAACAAAAATCAAAAGCTCTATTTTTTCAAACGTCCGGTTTATTTTTCTTTAAACATATGCCTCAAATAAGTTCACAAGATTCTCGATAATAAAAATACATAATCATACAAAGATTACCATTACAATGGTACAACTCTTTAGATTTTTTGTTTTCCATCTGATGAATTATTTAATGAATGTGGAAAGAGTACCGTACAAATTCTTTTTCAACACTAGAGACTGAAAATTGAATGTGGAACAGTCCCGTACAAGACCTTTGCGTGTGCAGTACCAAACACAAAGTTAAACACATATCTAACTTTATGCTAGATAATTACCATCAATGCTTGCCTTTTGAATTTGTTCATGACGGAAAACTGCTTGAGTCTTGCCCTCAAAATATCTCCCAATGGAACATTTGAAGCCTTTTTCGCATTCTGAATCCATGGATGCTCTAACCAAACAAGAACAGAAAAGAGCATGTTACAGCTACTGTATGAACATGGTGGTTTGTATTATTAAAAATAAAAACTCGCACGGATGTTTGCATTTTCTTGACAAATACCTTCGAATTGAGGAGTGGGCACAATTTCTAAAATGGAAACGAGTATATAACAGATAATTACCAGCACGGTGTCGAGTCCTACACATTTTCCGGACTGAATATTTCGGACACTGTCCTCAAAAAACAGCTGCAAAGATGATGAATACAGGTATAGGCACGAGTTTTTTAGCCAAAAGAAACTGCACTATGTTATGTAATAATAATGATCAAAAGTGCCAACTTACTGTCCTATGTGGATCAATATTTGCAATTTGAAGAGCTTTTCCAATTGCAGCTTCTGACGGTATACAAACGACCAGAGCCTTTGGCAGACGGGATGAACTTGCATGATCAGGACAATAAAAATGTCCTATAATGTCGAATATTCCATTCGAAGAACAACAAGACTGTCTTTAAATTTTCGTATGGTAATCTACCATGGACAAAGCTGCATATTTTTTTTTAGTTCTAAAATTATCCATGCCCAGTATAAATAATATAACATAATCTAAAACAATTAAAACTAGAATGTGTTAATAAATTAGGGGTTTGATTCAAACATACCGATGATACTCATCATAGTCAAAATCATAGCTAATTGCCTGACACAAGAAGAAAATATGGAACTCATGATCAATAATCTTGCAAAAAAAAAATCCAAAAATCAAAAGTGTGAACAAAACTAAGAGGATTACCCTAAGACCTGCCATAGTGGTTCCATAGTTTGTGTACAGTAGATTTCATAAGTCGGGGATTTTGCTTTCTTCGACACCTAAGTTATCGATTAAATAATCTGAATGAAAAATTACGTAATTTACATAACATATCAGATGCCATAGGACAACTTATGATTCAACTAAAATGAGCAACAATAGGAGACAAGTTCCTTACCTTGGATGTTCTTAAGAACGGATGCTGACAGACCGGAACTTAGAGGGTAAAGGGTATCGTCAAGATCTAAACAACCGTAACACCCGATCATATATGTCTCAAATTCGACTATAAAAACGGGTGGAAAAAACGAAACTTACCAAATAGGAGGCAATCATATTTTGGCCTCTGAACTTGCCTGTTGTAGCGATTATCCTCGTATTCCGTCATTACCTATAATAATTTTTTGAGTAAGAAAACTAATGTACATGAGCATTGTTTGCAAGGATAATGTAATCCCACCGTACTTCGAGTACAGATTTTGAAAAATAACGGTAAGATTACTATTTAGCTACATGAACTTGAAAATGTTATTTTTAATAATACAAACCACCATGTATTACTCATATAGAACTAACCCTCTCAGAATCTCAATTCGCCAGTAAAAAATCTCAAGTTTAGCCTGCTTACACAAAAATTCAGCCTAATTACCCAAAAAAACAAATCAGTTGTTTCTCAAACATACAAATTTACTTACAAATTACATGGTTGTTATGTAACAACACATCCTATTGCATAAATTCACCCAAGAGATTTTCTCAAATCAGGTAATGCAAATATTAAGGCCAGGGAGCTCATATGTAACTGACTGAAATAATTCAAATAAACCTTTGTGCATATAACCCATTAAAGTATTTCTACTTTTTCATTCAAGAATTGTAAGATATTAGAACTTCAATGAACCTTGACTGAAGGAAAATAACACCTAGAGCAACAGTTTCAATCAAATCTATAATGCACACATATTCAACAAAATCATTGGAAAAGAATCTGAATATTACTGTTATCCTGTGTTAATGATATATCAGATGTAAAAAAGCGAAGAAAATTAAACATGGTGACTTAAAATATAATGAGAAAATATGGAATCTAGCAATCTTCATAAGGCTTCAAGAAGAGTAGCTGAACAAACCAGTTCTGCACGCATATGAACTTCAAGAACAACAAAAAGTCGATACCAATTGATTAAAATCATTACCAAAATGCATTAAAACCCTTGCACTGCGAATTTCTCCCTTTCAATTACCCACACATGTTTTACCAAAAATTACAGAATCTTAGACAGGGGAATCGATCAATTGATAAATATACGGACGAGTTCTACCAATTGCTCTCGCGAACAGAAATTTTTGAATCTGAAGAACAATTAATTTCACGATTTATTGGGGGATTACGCTTACCCTTTCAGGATGCGCTCAATCTGCTTTCTCCGGCATCAGTATTAGAAGCGCATGAACGCGTAGCCGTCTTGGACCGCCAGTTGACGCATCGCGCGGACACCCCTTTCACGCTGTCTGTGACCCGTCAGCCTTCTCCCCCTATTTCGATCGACGCGGGCGACCCTTCTGCCAGTCACCTGCTGACGATGTCCACTCCCACCGTCGCGCCGCCTCGCGTCCCTTTCGCACCATCTGGAAAACCAGGGACCCGCGCGTGGCCCATGCTTTTCATGTCGAGAATTCAAACACCGACTCTCCTAATGTCCTAGACGAGTCACTGCGCGTGGATTATTGACTGAAGAAGTGGGAAATGAAGAAATTTTTGCAACCGCCTCTTTTGATGACTTTGGAGTGGAATACTTTGGAATTTTGGTCTCCTATTGATTTGAGCCCTTCTCCCAATTGAGTCGCCCTACAACAACGAATTCAAATTCTAGATTCGTTCAATAGTAGATCAATAGATTGACACCCAGATTCACGAGAATTCCGAGTAAATGGCTGGCTCGTGATAAGATGGAAGAAGAAGAAAAGAAAATGGGAACTGGGCCGTCTCGGCTGGACTAAGGGTTTGCCAAAATGTATTTATACATAAAACTGAAAAGTTTATGACTGCTCAAGACAGTCACAAATATTTGGATTTGTATCGCTCAAGATCGAGAACACTTGTGATGATCATTAGATCACAAGCATTTGGATTTATCACTGTTTGGTCTTTGTGACTGTTATTGGCAGTCATAAAGTTGTGACTGTCATTGACAGTCACAAATCCAGGGAGTTTCAATGTCACAATATCCTGTTTTTGGTGTAGTGGCCGCGAGGCATGTGTTGTCTTCTCATTCGTTCGCACTTTTGGCTGCCAGTAGCAGCTGCGGACTTTAAGGAAACCGATCCACGTGCTGAGACGATTGCCCGTTTAATTTAATGCAGGAAAGGCGATCGCTCGTTTGGGATTAAGACATCCCAACTACCTCCTCTTCTATAAATAGGGGACTTCCAGCATTTGGAAACAGTCAGTCGAATCCTACACAGAATTCCACAGACAGCACTTCACCTTTGTAACAAGAACTCACAGAGCATTACCTCTGGTTCTTCCGGTAATCATCAGCACTCAAGAGCTAGATAACTAGGGTCATTACACTCATTGTAATCGTACTCTAACATTAATAGTTGTACTCCAAAGTATTATTATTATTAATAATATCTCGCGAGAGCATTCAAGCCTGGGATTAACAATCCCGGCAAATCTTGTGTTATTTTTATTCCATCGCTCGTGCTCTTACATTTTGTTTGTTACTCACCCGTAGCCATATCCAGCAAAACATTCCGAATAATATTTTGGGTAACAACACAATGCAAAACAAACTCAGAAAGCACACGCTATCCGTTGACGACAACCTGCAATGACTCACATGCAGCACGCAGCTGCTACCATTCATATCGCTACACTAAAGTGATAACAAAACACAACGAACAAAATCAATATGGTTGACTAACCCGAACACTACATCAATCAAAACGCAAGTTAATCTCTGAACAATTACGAAATTCCACATCCCAAGAGTTGGAAGATCGAAAACGAAACTAATTTCCAGAATTTTGGGGAAATTACGAGGGAGTCTGAACGCTCAACAACCACGATACGAGATCGACAAAAACCAAACAACAAACAGTCAAACCACAACGATCAAGATGACAACAATTAAACAATCATGTCCGAATCATGACGAACAACAAGAATCAAATAACAACTCCGAAGTTCACACCTCGGCTCGCGACAATAGGTGATTTGGTAAGGACGATAAGACATGCACCTACCTAAGATTCACATAATGGAATCGCATTCAGAAAAGTTACAACGACAAGCGGATTAATACGAAACAATGCCACAACTCGTGTGCTCGTCAGAGTCGATCCTGACATCAGTGCTCAAGTTCGTGCCTCGGAAGGCTCGGCGACCAATTCGCAAAACTGAACCCGGTGTCCCTCAAGTCCGTACTTGTAACATGTTACTGATGGAGAAGGACAATGCGCATGAACATGCCCCGACACGTTGCAGTTAAAACACCTCCTATCTTTACCAGGAGTCAAAGCAGACGACTTGGAACTCTCAGTCTCATGCATCGAGCGATGGAGCTTCACAGCGGAAAGACTACGACGTTGCAATCCAGAAACACCAACTCCAGTACTAACCACAATATCATCCATCTTCCTCAGCTTTCTAGTTGGTTCCAGACAAAACCCAGCTTCCAGAAGTTCTCGAAACTCTGCCCACATGACGACACGATTCCGAGGTTTAACAGCTTTCCACCAATGAGCAGCATCTTCGCTAAGAAGGTACTGAGCAATAGGAACCTTCCGATCTTCGGGACAACCAATGGCCTCGAATATCTTTTTCAACTGAAGGAGCCAACCAATCCAACCCAATGCATCTGCCATACCCACAAATCGAGGATGATTCAGACTAACTACCTCTTGGAGCCATAGGTTTGCCCCGATCTTCTGAATCGCATCAGTGTTACGTTGAACCGCCTGGGTCAACTGAGTCATCTGTTCTGCTACTTGTTGCAATATAGTAGCAACACCCATACCAATATCGTTCTCGACAATATTCTCTCGATTCTGCATCTGATCGCCGTGGCCATCAGTACCACGGTTACGACCACGACCTCTGCCCCTCGGCATATTAACAAGTAACCACCCAGCGTAATGAAAGATCATAACCATAATCACACACAACAATTATTATCATCGGACAGCACACAAAGAATACGGTCACAGATGATCGGTCCAACGATCGCAAAAGTTAGACCTAACGGCCAAAATGCAATTCCAAAGCTCCTGTCCAGACTGATTAGCGTGCGCTCCGACAGAGACTTAGCGTGCGCTAGTCATGCCACGATAGCGCGCGTTAGCTCCACACTTGGCGTGCGCTAACTGTTCAAATCCCGCAACATGTTGATGAACACATACCAAATAATACCAAAAGTCAAAGGTTACAATTAAACAACAACATACGAATCCGAACGCCGATAGTTCACATCATTATAACATTGCACAAATAACCATCAGAAGTTAAACAACATTCCAAACCGAGTCTCCACCCCTTGGTCAAGAGAACTATCTCGACGAGTGCGTACCTAACGTCTCAGCGTTCACACCACCACTTTAATCGCAACTCTGAGCATTATAGCCAAAATAACAATATCCCCACTACATACCTTTTAATTGGAATTCATGAAACCGGAAAGTTGAAAACCAAAGTCACGTCTCGAGTAAATTTTTGATAGACCTCGTTAGAGTTTTCAAAATCGAATTTCACATTTTGAAAATTGCAATGCAAGATGAAAATAAAATATAAGTAGTTTCTCCAAAAATTTTCGGTCTCGAGGACACCATACGGAAATCAAACTCTTTCCCTTCTTGAAGGGTGTTTTAACATAAAATTTACGTGACTTCCCAAAACAGTTAAAGTTTTTAACATATCACGTTGATAAACCTTCATTGAGTAACCACACCAAAACATTACTCCTGTAAAAACGGTTTATACAAATATATATATATATATATATATATATATATGTGTGTGTGTGTGTGTGTGTGTGTGTGTGTGTGTGTGTGTGTGTGTGTGTGTGTGTACACATAAATACACACCGACACCGCTCTTCATCCCAGCACAACACGAGAATCAACAAGCATGGATTTCGTATTCACAATTCACGTTTAAACTCCACATGATAACACAAAATCACTCAAGCTCGTATAACACGAGACACAACAAAGTAGGGAGACTTACATCCACAGATCGCACGAATATGATGGCTGCACCTCGATACTAATCACGACCGACATCTCAGACGATGCATCGCGACACGACTCAGTCAGACAAAATCTGACAAGACAAGACAAGACCCGACAACACACAACTCGACCCGACAGCTTAGGTTTCCGCAACCTAAGCTCTGATACCATATTATGTAACACCTCTAACCACTCGGGGATATTACAGTGCCACAGACCCTCTCCGTGAAGATCTACCAAGCTACATACAGAAAACACAATAATACAATACATGCCGACATGGATAAATAACGAACCATTAGACAGATTTGGTCTTTTACCACAACATACACATCAACCATACATTACTCTTTCTCACCACTCATACCCACGCAGGGGTTAGAATACATCTATATTTCTATAAAACGGAAAATACCACAACAGGAAGACAAATAACAAGACTTCACCAAATACTCAACACCGGTCTTCATGTGATTAGTATCGCCGTCTTCCATCATCCTTCGTAAAGATCCTGTGAATTTCTCCCCAGCAACCTACAAGTACCTGGACGCAACGCAATACAGACATCCACCCCCCGAATACTCGGGGGTTAGCAAAACTCCACTATTTCGCTAGTACAAGTATAAACTATGAATACAAGCCATACACAACGTACTCTAAGAAAATAATAATCATGGAAATGCTTCTCGAGATAAATCATTTGATCAAAGCCGTTCAAATCATGAAAGGTGGGAATAAACCCAATAAACATCTTACAAAACATTTACATTCTCGGGAGTTTCGGAAACCTTTGGAATTTAAGAATTTTCAAGTCTTTCGAAAACACTTAGGGACACGGCCCAAAGATCAATTTTCCAAAATACAATTCCGATAACAAAACATGGGATCCATGACCCAAATCACGAAGCACAGGGTCCACGACCCAAATCACGAAACACGGGGTCCACGACCCAATCATCCACATCCCACACTCGACAGAATAATCCGACGGAAACTACACGGTGTCAAACATTACCATGACAACAGCCTCACATAATGAAATCAGAGAGCACAACTCTACAACTTAACCATATGGTCGAATTCGACACAACACAAAGCTATGACGCACGGAGCAACCACAGGACTCACGTATCCATACCAAAATATCGCAACCAAGAGACGAATCATACACAACACTGTTTCTGGTGCCATTCCAGCCAAGTATAATACCATTTGAACTGTCATTCTAATCAGATAAAATATGCGCCAAAAACATAGTTCTCCAACAAAACATTTCAAAGGTTAACCGTTGGTACGAGACTCATGGCCACCACACCCCGTAGAGGCCCCGCCGGACCATATCTGAGTGGTTAACCCCAGTTTATGATACGCTGTTGGCCACTTAAGTATACTGGATACAGTTTGGAAAAGTAGTTTAAACAACAAACTGTATGGAATCTAAATCTGAGTGCGTAGCGGAAGTCTTGGATACAGTTAGTTGCTGTGGATACAGCAATAGAGTGTTAGGTGTATACTTAATATATCACAGTAATTTCAAACAGTAAAAGCTGAAGGTAAATGACACAGTAATTTAAGTGGTTCGAGGTAAACCCCTCTACGTCCACTGGTCCTCCACACAGGAGTAAAAAGTTTATTATATAATTACTGTGTACACAACTACGTAATTATAAACAAACCTATCCTTGTATCGTTCACACAGATTGATACAAAGAATATCACTTTCAACCGTTCACACAGATTGGTTAAAGCTTCCTTCTTGACTAGCTTCTTCACACACAGTTCCAAAGCTTCGTCCTTATTCGTCCCACACAGGTCAGAATAACTTGTTGAGTTCACACAGAGCTCGGTTTTTACACAGAGGTAAAAGGTTAGGTAACCAGGTAAGAAACGTGACTTTGAATATCAAGATCCGATGATAAATGTTCTTGATGTTTGAGCACTGTATATCTCTTTCGTTTTAACTTGCGATATGCTTTGGAGATATGTTTGCTCAGATGATAACTTGATAGCTTTGAGAGTTGTGTTACTTGGGTAACTGATCTTCAATGTCTTCAAGGATATATATAGCCTCTGAAGAAAGTATCCGTTGAGATGTCCGTTTGAATAAGATTTCCTTCAACGGGAATATGACATGATCCGGATTTCGCGGGATTCTGAAGATCTGAAGACTGACAGTATTTAAATACTTTATCCTTGAGTATTTAAATACTTCTTTGTTCAACGGGACTTGACTTATGTTCTTCTTTGTCCTTTTGTGAACTGTATGGAAGGAGATTGTATTTAGGGCATCGAGACAGTTTTCCATACTTGATCTATTACAAGTCTTCTTGCTGTACTGACGAGCTTCACTTATGCTGATTCGAGGCTGGTCTTCGATACATGATAAATCCTTGAATCCTCGATACAATTTCCTTTATTGTATTTGGCATATATGTCAAAACCTTCTCAATAACAAATAACAATCGATACAGGGATCGGGTATCCCGGCTGAATCGATACAGGGTGTTTGTTTTTCCTAACAATTTCCCCCTTTTTGACAATTTGCCAAGACTTAACTTAAACTCTTCGATTCTTCTTGATGATGCCAAAACCTTCCTCATGAAGCATTCTTCTTCGATGACTTCTGGCAGATTTCTTGGTCTCTTGTCAATAGGTCTGACTTAGTGACTTAGTCTACAATAATGAACTGCTCGCAGGCATGTTCGATACAGTTTGAGATTTATTACAACTTAAGCCTATGATTGGCGCGCAGGCACAATCTTACAATGTATTCTAAGTTTACAACTGAAACTATGAACTGTTCGTAGACTAGTTCGTACAGCTTAATTTTTCAATCAAGTTTATCTAACTTGAGATTCCTATCAAACAATTTTAAATAATCATACATTAACACAGTAGATTACGAGTTGTAATCTTTCAAGACAAACAAACTGTTTTATTGATATTCAAAAAGATTGAGTACAAAGTTTGTGTTGAATAGAAATTACAAAAACAAAACTAATATACATAAATTTCAGCTTTTTATCTTTGATCCGCATGCCTCCATGGTCTCTTTCCTGGCTCATACTCGGTGCCGCGCCACCAGTTTTGAAGTGAATCATTGCCTCGTTCCTGGTAAATCGCTCTTCCTTCATATGAACGATCAAAGGCAAGTATCCAATCCTCTGGATGGGTGACCCGATCTCCTCTTCTATGTTTTGATTTCATTTCAATTTGGAGAGGGAGCTTACCTTCTTCTAACATCTTTGAAAACTTGTCTGCCGCTTCCGCCAATGTCTTATAATTTTTGAAGATGGCGGATTCCCTGATGAGTCTGACAAAATATCTCATCAGTTCATTCTTCCTCCAGTTCTTCACTTCTTCGGCAGTTGGGTTGCGGTTGGTTGGCAGACGTATTTCCGAAGGTCTTTGAACAAGATTTTGCCAAGGGACATTTGGGTCATGGAATTCAGGTCCGAGCCCGAAATTCTAAAGCTTTGGGGTTGAGGTGCTAGCTTGTTCAATTCAAGAATGATCGCTCGAGCAGCCTCAAATTCCCTTTCTGTTGCGCCTTATTCTCCTTGCAGCCTTCTCGTGCTTCTTCCCCTTTTTTGGCTTCATCAAGACTTTGCGGGATTTCAAGAGCGGCGTCTGTTTGGTCTCGATCTGTTTATTCTTTCAACGAGGGAGGAAAGAGTGCGACATCTCTTGAATGGATTTGTCATGCGCACGCACTGAGAAATTCTCTATCATTGCACAGCCAGTGTCTTGGCTTGGCAATTCGGTCTTTGAAGCTTCCTCCTTCAACAGCTTGCGCTTGTTTATCCTCCATAATCTTCAAGGCTTGCTTGAACACTTCAGCAAGATGATGAATGCGTCGACAACTCGAGATACTTCGTGTTGAAGAGTTGTCATTTCTTCAATCGCAGAGGTGTGCATCGATTCGATGCCTTTTCTACGGAAGAGAGAGCGTTAACTGCATCTTGGATAAATACAGTCTGAAGGCCAAGAGCTCGCAGGCGCTCTTTGCGTGCAGCAGAGATAGGAGAGTCAGGCTGGGCGAAGTCTTCAGTACAGTTCAACCTTCTTACGTTCACGGATGGTCGTGAAGTAAGTTGGACATCCTCAGGTTCGGTACCGTCCTTGGATTCCAGGGTTGCAGGAGCGGGAGAAGCTTCTTGTGGAATGGCGACAGGTGGTTCAGAAGCATCCTGTGGCGAAGGTTCTGCGGCAGATGTGGATGCAGGAGGGACTGAATCCTCCTGGTGGCTTGCAGGAATGGCTTCTTCGGTCGCAACAGGCTCGGGTGCCTGTTCCAAAATTTCCTGATTTTCCTCGACTGGAGGGACTGATTCCTCCTGTTCTGGAATGTTTTCCGGCTGTGGCGAAGGTGGATTAGCTTGGGTAGATGGCCCTTCGTCTTTTCTGGGTGGAGAGAAGGCTTGGGCTTCAGCCTCTTCTCGGCTCAATCTCAGACCTGCTTGAAGAGCATCGTCGTCATCGTCTGAGTCGTGGTCGTCGTCGTCTTTTGGATTAACGGGAGAGTCCTCTGACTTCTCTTTTCCTTTTCTTCTGGCGTCGGATTTGTGCAACAGGTGGCTTTCAATGAGATCTTTGCAAGAAGCGTTGTCCCATCGAAGCAGGGCCTCAATTTCAGTTGAGTCTGTTACTTCGGAGACAAATCGCTCTTCGTGGCTCCATTCGCTCCAGTTGTACAGTGTGTCGTACGGAGCTAGCCTAAAGCTTTTCCATTGCAGAAATCTTTCGTACGCCTGTTCAATTTGTACTGAAAGAAGTGTTTGATTTATAATTGAGTCTGGGGAGGGACTTCGAATCACGTCTGGAGACGCTGCTGTTTGAGGATTCAGATGCAGGTATGGGATCCTGTACGGAAGATGGACTCCTTGCAGGGGATGGTGCCCCGAAGGAAATTGGATCCTGCACGGGTGTGGAATCCCGTAGAGGAGAAGTAGCTTTTGGCTCCGAATGGGCAGCCGACGTGCTAACGTCTTGAATGTTGGCAGATGTCTCTACATCCGTCGTAGCCGCCAAAGGCTCGGGATCTACTGTCGAAGCAGTAGGAGACACCTCTTCCGCAGGGGTTAGGCCCTGGGGTGCTATATCAGTGGGTTGCGCCACGGGCGAGACATCTTCGGAGTGTTTGGATTTGATTTTTGAGAGCCTCCGGAGTCTCTTCTTCGACTTCTCATCAGCAGAGTGCTTCTTGCTGTGAGAACGCTTGCGCTTCTTCTTTGAAGATTCCAATTCAGGGACCTTCACGGTTTCGTCTCTGGGGTTGTCAGAAATAGGCATGTGCCTGGTTCTCGGGTGATTGGCATGCATTGTGCTTTGGTTATAGGCAGAGGGTTTGACGCCTCCTAAATATATCCGTGAGCTGTTTTTCTTGGCATCGGCGGATTGCTGGACTCCGCACCTCGTCAGAATGTAGTTTAGCATTAAACCAAATGATTTCTTTTGGGTGGCCGGTTTGCACACCTCTTCCTGAAGACGTTTCAAAATGATTTGACACCAGTTGACCTTTTCACAGGTCAAGATAGCTACCATCATTCTGAACCTCAGATTCGTGCACATCTCGAACGCACCGGTTCGATTTTCAATGATTCTGGAACAGAAATCGTGCAGATAAACGAAATGAAGAAGAAAATTTTTCTTGTGGCACGTGGTTGTCACCATATCAACCACTTTGGACCCGGTAAATAGTCCATAAAACTTGGTAATCAGGTCTTGAGACCCAAACGTCTCAAGCTGGTCCATGGTCAGGCCGTCGGCGGGCAGCCTGTAGATTTTCTGAAGTAAGTCGCTATTGATGCAGACTCGCACTCCTTGGACTGTTGCGGTGATGTCAGCAACATGTCCTCCCTGGGCTAGTGAGAGAAAACGAACGGCAGCGTTGAGGTAGAATTCCTCAACTAGATGAGCGTCGTATTTGTCGGCGGTTTTGCTTCCAAAGCGATAGAGTCCTTGTTGTTCAAGACGAGTAATGATATACTCCATCGGTTCGGTGTCGTTGATTTCAGAGATGATACGCTCGATGATGACTGGTTTAGAGAAGATCCGGCCATCAATGATGCTGGAAGTTTTCTTCAGAACGGGGGATGAAGATTGAGTAGCCATGGATGTTTTCTTAAAACGAAGGTAGAAGAAAACAGTAGAAATTTGCAGTGAATATGCAGAAAATATGTAGGCTGTTTGCTTGAGATCTCTTGTAATTGCAGAAAGCGTAAAGAGTCTCTAATGGCGATCTGATCCTTTTATACTTGGGCGGCGAAATAGGGTTTTGCAGAGTACGAATGGTCAGATTTTAAGGGATGGGAACCGGTTTTGAAATCGACGGTCAGGATGGATTTAGTGTAACTGGTACGCTAATCCATTAAAAGGTTTTAAAATACAGCGGGTCCCACTTCTGACATAGGTTGATTACCCTAAATGCCTAAAACGACGGTTTAAAAATAATAAACAATTTAAAAACATCGCGGCTTTTGAGATTCAGTTGTCCAGATGTCGTGTAAGGCATTTAATGAACATGACGTTTGACGTAAAACAGGGCACGTGGACAAAAATTATTTTAAAAAGGAAATAATATTATATAGTATACTGAATCGAAATCCTATAGTATGTGCTGTTCTCCGCGTCGATACAGCGTTCCTCCTTAAAAAGGTACTAATAGGTTTTAAATTCCATACAGCAATATTTGGATTAATGCTGTATTCATGGGTCCTACAATATTCCCCCTTAATTATTGCACACATCAGCTGTAGGATTCATATGCCTTCGTTCGCTACAGTATTGTATTGATGAATCTGAGTGTACAAATAATTAATGTTGGATACTGTATTCACGGGTCTTACAGCATTCCCCCTCAATTGTTGAGTAAAAGCAGTCAATTTACTTACAGGGAGTCTGGCTGCAGTATCCCCAATTCTGTTCTTAGCATGTTGAATCTTGCTGTGTCGAGAGGCTTGGTGAAAATGTCAGCCAGCTGGATGTCTGTATGAACCTTTTCCATGCGAACATCCTTGTTCTCGACATGATTCCTGATGAAATGATGCTTCATGTTGATATGTTTAGTGCGCGAGTGCAAAACAGGATTGTGCGTGATTGCAATTGCACTCGTGCTATCACACATGATTGGAGTCTCTCTAGCATCGATTCCATAATCGGGATTGTTCCGCATCCAAAGGATCTGCATACGGCTGACTACCAATGACATAGTATTACGATTCACCGTGGAAAGAGAATTTGCCAATTGCTTCTTCTTGAACCAAGATACGAGTCTAGGTCCGAGAAAGTGACAAGTTCCACTTGTACTCTTCCTATCTAGCTTGCGACCTCCGAGATCCGAAGTCGCCAGATTCAACTAAATCGAATCCGCCTTCCTTAGGATTCCACGATCCCGCATCGACTGTTCCTTTGACGTATTTCAGGATTCGTTTAGCTGTATTGAAATGTGATTCCTTAGGTGCAACTTGGTATCTCGCACACACTCCAACAGCATACTGGATATCGGGCCTGCTAGCCGTTAGGTACAGGAGCGAACCAATGAGCTTCCTGTAGAGTGATTGGTCAAACGGCTTTCCGGCTTCATCAGCACTAATTTGCACGGAAGTGCTCATGGGGTTAGGCGAGGATTTGGAAGAGATCATTCCAAAATTGATGAGAAGCTCCTTCCGTATTTCTCCTGGTTGATGAATATACCTGTAGGCATCTGCTTTATCTGCAAACCTAGGAAATAACTGAGTTCCCCCATCATACTCATTTCAAATTTGCTTTGCATGAGATGTGAGAACCTTTGACATAGATCAAGGTTAGTTGAACCAAAAATAATATCATCAACATAGATTTGTACCATTAAAAGGTCATCACCTTCCTGTATTTTGAACAAGGTTTTGTCGACAGCACCTTTCTCAAATCCGTTGTTGGTTAGATACTGGGACAAGGTATCGTACCAGGCTCTAGGGGCTTGTTTAAGTCCGTACAGGGCTTTCCTTAGCCTGTAAACTAGATCAATACCGTCCGTGTTGGCAAACCCTGGTGGTTGTTCAACATAAACTTCTTCTGAAAGCTCTCCATTCAGGAAAGCACTCTTGACGTCCATTTGGTATACGATAAAATTCTTATGGGCGGCAAAGGCTAAAAATATCCTGATGGCTTCTAGTCTCGCTACAGGGGCAAAGGTTTCATCATAGTCGATTCCTTCTTCCTGACAATAGCCTTGTGCTACTAGTCTGGATTTGTTTCTTATGATAAGTCCATTTCCATCCTTTTTGTTTCGAAATACCCATTTGGTTCCTATAACCGATTGGTGTGTCGGTCTGGGTACAAGATACCATACATTGTTTCTTTCGAAACCGTTAAGCTCTTCTTCCATAGATGTTATCCAATGAGAGTTGTTAAGAGCGTCTATGGTCGAAACAGGTTCGGACTGGGCTAAGAATACAACGATAGTGCACATATTGAGTCTCCTAAGTTCGGATTGAGATTTCCATTCAGGAAACTGTGAGACTTCAGCATTAGATTCTTCTTGTGCACAAAGTACATTGCCTTGTGTACTCTGTATTCTCCTACGAGTAGAAACACCTGCATTAATGTTTCCAATGATCAGCTCTTGCGGGTGATCTCTCAACCATCTTCGGTCAGGTTCTAGTTCAGGGTCCCGTACTGTATTGAAAGTTTCTGTGGGTACAGCTTCAGCTTGAATAGCGTCAGCTTCATCCACATTGATTCTTACAGCTGCGGGGTTGATTTCTAAATCAACTACAGGTTCAATGGGTGTAGGTGGATCCAAGATAGATAGATGATGAATGTCCTGAGTGATATCATCTACTCCTGTAGGGTCATGGTGTGGTTCGTCGAACACTACATGAACTGATTCCTCGATCGTCAGCCTTCTTTTATTAAAGATTCTGAAAGCTTTGCTGACGGAGGAGTATCCTACGAATATTCCTTCATCTGATTTTTCATCAAATGTTCTAAGTTGGTCCTTCCCATTGTTCAAAACATAACACCTGCATCCAAAAATGTGAAAGTACGAAACTAATGGAGTTTTGTTGTTCCATACCTCGTAAGCTGTTTTGTTGTGGTGCTTGTTGACGATACAACGGTTTTGAGTGTAGCACGCTGTATTGGTTGCTTCACCCCAGAAACGCTGCGGCAATTTGCTTTCGGCAATCATTGTCCTTGTTGCATCTTTCAACGTCCTATTCTTTCGCTCGGCAACACCATTTTGTTGAGGTGTTCGGGCAGCTGAGTATTCGTGCTGTATGCCATTCTCCGAACAGTATTGCTCTATAAAGCGGTTAGTAAATTCAGTACCTCTGTCGGAACGAATGCACACGATACTCGATGCTTTTTCATTCTGCAACTTTCTCAGGAGCTCGGGCAGCCTTGATGTTGTTTCCTTCTTCTTGCTAAGAAAGATCGTCCAAGCATACCTGGAATAATCATCAACAACAACCATACAATATTTCTTACCTCCCAAACTTACTGGGTCTACAGGACCGTAGAGATCCATGTGTAGCATTTCCAATACTCTTTGGGTTGAAAGGTAGGATTTGCTTTTCAGGGTTGACTTGATTTGCTTGCCTTTCTGGCATGGACCGCAGACGCTGTCCTTCTTGAATGACACATCTGGCAAACCTCTTACCATACCCTGTCTTGAAAGCTTGTTGATCGTCTTGAAGTTGACGTGAGACATCCTCTTGTGCCATTGCCAGCTAAGATCTGCAGTGCCTTTGGCAACAAAACATGGAATTGAGGAGCTCATAGGCTTCCATCGGCAATGTACATATTACGATTTGCTTCACCGTAAGCACAACTTCCTTGGTTTGGGTGTTCTTGACTCTACAACGATCTATATAGAACTTCACCGAGAAGCTGTTTATCACAGGCGCTAATACTAAGTAGATTATACGTAAGCCTTCAACATATGCAACATCGGTGACTTTGAATTTCCCGACAAGTAGGTTTCCTTTCCTCTTGTTCTTCCTTTAGACTTATCACCGAAACGAACTTTTGGACCGCGACCTTCTACAAAATCGAGATAGCTTGCTCTGTCTCCAGTCATGTGACGAGCATCCACTATCGAAGTACCATGTATCCTCCTCTAGAATGTCCTGTAACAAAGAAATTAGGTAGATTTAGGTCCCCTTTGATTTTGGGTCCATATATGTTAGTTCCTTTAGGTACCCAGATTTTCTGACAAAGAATTGGTTTACTGTAGGATGTACTCGGTACAGTATTGCGGTATCTACGGGGGGCATATCCGTAGTTGTTATAATCACGATAATTATTATGCATGTAAAATTCAGGATTATTATTATTATTCCAGTACGAGTGCCGTCTAGGAGGTGGAGCCATTTTCTTAGGCCTAATGACTTGTCTTACGGGTCTCCGGTTGGATTTCCAATCTTTGTTGTTGATACTCGGGCATTCATTGTCTTGAGGGATAACGGGTCTCCTGTATCCAATACCTAGGCGCACTGTACTGAGTGTACTGTTGTGCGGGTCTTTGGTGGTTGGATACCGTCTTCTTTCTGAATGACTGCCGGCTTTGATGATATGCTTGTGGAGCATGCTTTAGATTACGCCTTCTGAGTGGTTGTTGGTTCCACTGTCTCGAATAGTAGAGTTGAGGAGGCGGAATGGCAGCCTTCGGTTTTCTCGGTACAGCAGGTTCCTTTATGGGACTGGGAGTATCTTCCGATTCCGGAATGTGTTCCACACTCTTGACGAACACAGTACTAGTTTTTCCTTTATTCGAACATGAGCTGTATCCTAAGCCACTTTTATCATGAGCATGTTGCCCAGTGCTCAGAATTTCTTCCATTCTTTTGGACGATTTTTCAAAAGACTTCAGAATGGTCTCAAGTTCATTTTCTCGCTTCTCGAGAGTTGTAATTTTGGTTTGTAGTAGAACCAAATCATTTGTCTTGCTCTAATTATGGGTTTTAACCGTACTTAGTTCATGAGCAAGTTGATGATTGCTCTCCATGAGTTTTTCAAAATCGACCTTGCTGGTTTCACAATCGAGAGACATATTTTCATAGTTTATTTTCAGCAAGTCATTTTCATCTTTCAGCTCTAGATTTGTTAATTGAAGCTGTATATTCTCAGTTTTTAGAGTCTCATGGGCCTTTTGAATGTTTTTGAATTCATTCAGCATATTTTCGAAAGTATGAGATGCATTAGGTGGAATAACTGAGGTTGAGCTTACCTCATCGTCGCTGTCTTCACCTTCTGGAACATCTTTGGCCATAAAGCACATGTATGCTTTATCATCGAACTCATCGTCAGATGAATCACTTTCAGTGACCACCTGAAGACATTCTGCTGATTTGGATGGTTCGGGGGAGGCTTCTGATTCTCCAATCAGGGCCTTGAGCTTGTCTTTCCAAGCACGTCTTCTTTCATCTCGCTCTTGTTGCTCGGCCTCAGGCAATCTTTGGACTTTGGGATGAGGACATTTGTTTGCATAATGGCCTGGTTTCCTGCAGTTATAGCACAGGTTAGCATCGCCAGATGATGTTTCGGTACTTACCTTGTTGACAGGTTTGGGCCTGTAGGGAGTCTTTCCAGACTGTTTAATGAACTTTTTGAACTTATGCATTAGAAGCGCCATTTCATCTTGTGACAGGATGTCGTCGTCGCTGTCAGCGTTCTTGTGACCGGGCTTCGACGAGCTAGGCATGCTGTGTCGACGGTTCGATACAGCGGCGAGAGCTGTGACCTTTGAAGGAGATTCTTCAGCTTTCTCTATACTCACAATGTCATACTCAAAAGCTTTAAGGTCAGAGAAGAGATCAAAAGTGGATATTTCATTAAGATTACATGATACACGCATAGTTGTGGTCTTAATGTCCCATCGGGCTGGGAGAGATCTGAAAATTTTTAAGTTCTTCTCCTTTTGGGTGTAAATCTTGCCCAACGCTTCAAGTTCACCAACAATACCAGTAAATCTGAGGTCAAGTTCCTCAAGTGTTTCCGTTGGTTTCATTTCAAAAGATTCAAACTACTGAGTAAGTTTTGAAATCTTGTTTTCTTTTGAGAGCTCAGTTCCCTCACAAATTAACTTGAGTTTATCCCAGATTTCTTTGGCTGTTTTGCAGCTCTTTACCTTTGAGAACGTGCCTTTGTCAAGAGTGACAAATAACGCGTTCTTAGCCACGTTGTCTAGATTGGCTCGCTTCCTTTCATCGGTTGTCCATTGCTCGCGTTCCTTCTCGAGCATTTCAGCATGGGCTTGGCCCTCAATCCTTGCGGCTGGATTGACCTTCATGATCTTGATCGGACCATCCTGTATAACAAAGATCATCTCTTCGTGCATTGCTGCAAGATGAGCTTCCATTCTAATTCTCCAGTCGTCAAATTCATTAATAGAGAACATAGGGACTTTGTTAATCATAGAAGTATCCATACTGATAATATAGGAATGAAAGAGACTGTTTTGAAAATAAGTGATTTGAATCTGATTCGGTTAAAAAGAAATACGATCGATTCTTTTTAGAATCAACCGCTCCGATACCACTTGTTGGCCACTTAAGTATACTGGATACAGTTTGGAAAAGTAGTTTAAACAACAAACTGTATGGAATCTAAATCTGAGTGCGTAGCGGAAGTCTTGGATACAGTTAGTTGCCGTGGATACAAAGAACAGAGTGTTAGGTGTATACTTAATATATAACAAGAATTTCAAACAAGAAAGTCAAGGTAAATGACACAATAATTTAAGTGGTTCGAGGTAAACCCTCTACGTCCACCGGTCCTCCACACAGAGTAAAAGTTTATTATATAATTCTGCGTACACAACTACGTAATTATAAACAAACCTATCCTTGTATCGTTCACATGATTGATACAAAGAATATCACTTTCAACCGTTCACAGTTGGTTAAAGCTTCCTTCTTGACTAGCTTCTTCACACACGGTTCCAAAGCTTCGTCCTTATTCGTCCCACACAGTCGAATAACTTGTTGAGTTCACACGAGCTCGGTTTTTACACGAGGTAAAAGGTTAGGTAACCGGTAAGAACAAGACTTTGAATATCAAGATCCGATGATAAATGTTCTTGATGTTTGAGCACCGTATATCTCTTTCGTTTTAACTTGCGATATGCTTTGGAGATATGTTTGCTCGGATGATAACTTGATAGCTTTGAGAGTTGTGTTACTTGGGTAATCGATCTTCAATGTCTTCAAGGATATATATAGCCTCTCGAAGAAAGTATCCATTGAGATGTCCGTTTGAATAAGATTTCCTTCAACGGGAATATGACATGATCCGATTTCGCGGGATTCTCAAGATCGAAGACCGACGATATTTAAATACTTTATCCTTGAGTATTTAAATACTTCTTTGTTCAACGGACTTGACTTGTGTTCTTCTTTGTCCTTTTGTGAACCGTATGGAAGGAGACGTATTTAGGGCATCGAGACAGTTTTCCATACTTGATCTATTACAAGTCTTCTTCTTTGTCTTGTGAGCTTCACTTATGCTGATTCGAGGCTGGTCTTCGATACATGATAAATCCTTGAATCCTCGATACAGTTTCCTTTACTGTATTTGGCATATATGTCAAAACCTTCTCAATAACAAATAACAATCGATACAGGGATCGGGTATCCCGGTTGAATCGATACAGGGTGTTTGTTTTTCCTAACATACGCATACACACGGAACTACGTATCCCCAGAGGGCCCGTCAGGCCATCCCTGGGTGAACATACGCATTCACGTACGCAACATCCACGGGAAGCCATAATCCAAATACTAGAATATGCAAACAAATGTAAAGTACTTGCTAGAATGGCCACTTTAACCGACATATACTCATAGCTAATGTCACACAACATCACATATTCACTGAACGAGTACACGTATCAATACACAATCCTTGACCAGTAAAAAAGGGTCTACTATAATCATGTAATACAATCACAACACCTTCCAACATACAACAATAATACACATATACCGAAAACACATTTATTCACAAAGCATACCAGTTATCTTTGAAGGAAAATATTTATCTAGAATATACCGATTCTTTTAAAAGTTCATTAAAAACATTCATATTGCAATTAGGTTCCATTACCAACTAATACGTTTACGAAACACGAAATGTATAGGCAAGATACTTTCCTAGATACCACGAGCAATGAAACGACGAACGGACATGGTCGGGTAGCCCTCGAACTTCCAAGAACAGCCAAGAACTCTACAACTCCATGACAACTATGAAAATAATATCACCAAAAATCAATAACGCTAAACGGAATCCGAATCGACCCAAAAAACAACAAGAATCCAAGGGTTTCTTCGAGAAAATCAGGAATCAAGTCCCAGGTGATAAAAATCAATAAACGAGTTACAAAATCCGAAGATCATGACCAAGACAACGAGATTTCCATGAACAATTCATCAATATCGGACAAAATTAACGAGTCACGAAGAAAACCCCCAAAAATTACATAATTAGGGTTCTACAGAAGAATTACCTCAATCCGGCGAAGAACAAGGACTTGATGTTTATCTAATCAACAAAGGCCTTCCAAAATGTCTTGGCAATGAGTAGAATCGGCCAAGAACGCCACTCCCATTGCTCCCGTCCGAGAGCCACCACCAGAAGAAGAAAACGCAAGAAAATGAGGTTTGGCCGAAGCCCAAGCCTATATATGGCCGACAGTGTTACAGCCGTAACCGAAAGTGCCTTATGACCGTAACTCGGTCAACGCCTGTAATGTACGTAATGGCCGATGTAATACCTAAGATTTTCATTCTAGTTATTTTGGATTTTTTCGGATATTTCTCGGTTGCCGAGTATCAGTATTATTTTCCTCGATGATTGGTTTTTGTGTTTATATGGTCGCGTGTGATTATCTGTTGGTTGATGTTTCGTTTCGGATTGATGATGTTGTCCACGAGCGTTTCGTCGTGTTCGTTCCGTGCTTATGGTATGTTATGTTCGTAATTTGCTCGTAATTGTTTGGAATAATAACCGGTGCGTTAGTGTGACCGAAACGTTGTCGAATGCCTAACCGGGCTATCAGAATTAGCCACGGCCGAGTCACGTCTGCACGTTTTGGGCCAGAGACCCACCTGGCCGAGTTACAACCGAAAGGTGTCGGATACGGCCGTAAGTGCTCGGCAGGGGGTAGGCAGCTTCCGGACGAAGGCTGGTTACGACCGTAAGGCGTGATTGGGTACGACCGTAAGGACGCTGGGTAGCTTCCGGATGAAGGCCGGTTACGACCGTAAGGTGTGGTCGGATACGGCCGTAAGGGTGCTGGGCAGCATCCGGACGAAGGCCGGTTACGGCCGTAAGACGTGATCAGCTACGACCGTACATGGTCGGCAGGGTGCTGGGCAGAAGTTTCACGAAGGCCGGTTATGGCCGTAAGGCTACCGAGTTATAGCCGGAAGTGATCGGCTATATAAGGCCGGGGCAGCGAGTCACTCGGCCATTTTCACTATTTTTCACCATTTTTCACCCTCCTCCGCAATTCTTCGGCAAAATTCAAGAAATGGTGTGGAAAATCCTTGGCGCATCATTTGGGAAGCTTGATTTGTGTCTATTATCATCATCAATCCATCCCTTGTTGTCCGGATCGAGGTAAATCACTTGAACTTTTGAAATTGGGGGTTTTGCTTGGTTTTGTCCGACTAACCCGTAGTAACTTAGATTAGTGATGGATTATTGGTTATTAAGTTGTATTATACCTATTTCCTTATTATTTCATGGTTTGATTACTACGTATTCGTCATTTTGTCGAGTTCCTAATTGATGCCTTGAAGGTGTCCGATAAAAGGTCTTAGAGGGGGATTCAGGCGTTATACGATTATTACTCCTCGTTCGATCGTTGATTTATTGATGACATGTCTTAGGCATGAAATCCTTGTGAAGAACTCGAGTCAGAACCCTTCCGTTTGTTGTATTCTTCGGGGTCCGAGGTTTCCTGGTTGAACCGTGTTCTTCGGAGTGTTCGGTATCGGTTATTGAGGGAAGTATTCTATTTATACGATTTGTGTCTTGTGGATGAGTATATATATTGTATTTACGATGATTTGGTTTATTTTCGGAGATATGGTTCGTGCCGTTTGATTATTTGAATGTTTGTTGGTATTAATGATATTCTTGCTTGTCTAACCTTGTGAAGTTGTCTTGGTCATGTTAGTTTCGTGATTCGTGTTGGGCTTGATTGCTTGGGTTTGATGTATGATGATGATTATGATTATCGTGTTGGATTGACTACACATTTGGACGTGTAATTTTGGTGTATGATTGGATGTTCGAACATGTTTATTTCAAGATGTGTTGTTCGTGGTGATGTGTTGCGTTGTTTGGTATGTGTTGGGAAATGTGTGTGTGTGTATGGTCCAGGTACGGTACGTGGGACCTCTGGAGTTCGATACATGAGGTGTACGAGCTATGTGTCTGGTCAAAGTACGGTCCGTGGTGTTAGGATTGTATACTGCAAAGCATACTTTATGCTTGTATTACCTAATTTCCCTGTTACTACCTATGAGAATATTAATTACATTTAATCACATGTTTTGCACATTAATTCACGTTATGGTTATGCAAATGAAATGTCTAATTATTTTATATTGTAGATAATGTGGTGTGTTGGTGTCACACGGAAGATCTCATTATCGGTGCCTTATAAAATAATATAATAGTTCACACCCTATATAATTATTAGACAAATTATATAAAAGGTTGTAGTGTGTGCTTGAGAATAGTTGGTCTTGACTATTAGCATACATTAGCGTATTTGCATACGTTGAACAGGATCGAGGTGAGATAGTGTCTTCAGATCGACCGTAAGAAGAACTAAATCTCGGATAATTATTATTTCTTAATTCTAAGTATATAATATTTAATTGTGTATTTATAATAATTATTGCTTTGATTTATCATAGGTGAGAGTCAAAATGATCGACTCAATAAGCCTCGTATCTTGGGCAATAATATTGTTTATACGACAGTTATTATTATTACTAGAAATCGTGTCCCGACTCGTGCGGGTTGATGATGTACCCTTGAGGAGATCGATAATGATTATTATATTAAACCCTGCAGGTGGATTTAATTCCGATATAATAATAAGGTTCAAGTGGTACTACTCTTGGATAAGATATTAATTAATTAAAGTCATCGAGCTTATAATTAATTAATGGACATTCGATATCTTAAACACGGGAAATAATATATTTAATAAGGAGCCCAATTTCGTAATTTGGGATTTTGGTAGGAAGTGCAATATCAAACTTTTTAGTGGACTAAGTTGATATTAATTAATTCATCATATATTAGGAAGAGTCCTAATAAGGTAAGATGAATTAATTTGGAGTCCTTCCATAATCCTCCTTAAGATCCCTAATAGTAGTCCAAGAGCCTATAAATAGGACTCATGGGAGGTTGGCCGATTTTACTTATGCTTGGTGAGCTTGTGTGATCAATTTTTTCCTCTTGTGTTTAATTGTAGATCTAGACTTGTGTCTTTGATTCTACAATTTAGATAACACAATTAATTTGCTAAGAGTGTTCATAAAATACTAGCGAGCAAAGAAAAATATAATGATCACATATCAAGGTGAAATCGGCCGATCCCATAGGTGTCCAAACAAGATCCGGTAGCTCGTTTCCCACACAACGTCCGGTTCAAGGCGGTTCATACTCTAGAAGATCTGAAGGTAGAAATACAAGGCGATCAAGAAGGAAGTAACCAACGCGCTTCAAAAGGTAATATCCTATGATCTTGGATCTAGATTAGGATATTTTAATTAATCAACATATTTAATTAATAAATAATAAATAATATTTAAATTGCTTATTAGTCTTAGTAATTAATTAATTAGCATGCCTAAATAGATCTAATGCTCGTAGAAGCGTAAAACGCGATTATCAACTTTCCCAAACTTCGCTTCCGCTGCGTTTTACTTTCCAACAATTGGTATCGGAGCCGGATTTTTAGGCTTTTGCTATTTTAATTAATTTTAGTGATTAATTGATAGCAATTTAAATATTCTTATATTTTGATGTTGGAATATTTTGCTAGATGTGTTCTTGCAGGTGATATGATCCAATTATCATGGTTTATATGAATGGTGAATTTATTTATTTATTTTATTAATTATGCAATTGTTGGTTTGGCCCGCTTTTGAGGCATGTAATGGTTTTTCCCATAAAAAAATCTGCGGGTAGTTCTAGGTGGTTTTATTTTTTCGTGTAAATCTTGATGTAATTTCGATGTATTTTATTTTGTATAAAATTGTAATCGAATTCGGAAAAGACGGGATCGCGAAGAAATAGAGCGAAACAGGATCGGCTCGCTAGGGCAATGCGGCAAAGCCGAAAGCAAAGACACGGCCGCCGAGCAAGCAGCCGCCGCCAGGCGGCACTGCCGCGGCGACTGTGCGGCCGGTCGTCGATTTTGGTCGTCCATTTTAAATCGCCGTTGTTGCGTCATCAGGAAGTCGGGATTTAAAATTAAATTTTTTTATGTAATTAATTTTGCATAAAAGTAAAAAATTTTAATTTTGGAAATCCACGACCCGGCCGGGGAGGAGCGACGAGATGCTTGATTCAGTGGGAGAGATCGAGTCGAAGATTTTCTCGGATTCAACTCAAGGAAGAAGACCATGATAATTGGATAATTAATTATCCATGCTTTATTTTTTGTTCCTTTTTTTTTTTTTTATTGTTTTGATGTATGGCATGTGTGGATGTATGCGTGATATGTTTCCTTGCATGTTAGGACGAGAAAATTAAAAAACCTTAAGGATAAAATAACTAAGTGATTAAATTGATTTAATTTTAAATAAAATCAAATTGGCCTCCATAATTAATTTAAATTGTGAAGTAATTAGCATGCGCGTTGACATTAGAGTCTTCCTCCATATCGGATGTGCTAATTATAGGTTCACTAGTTTTAAATTTCATAAATGATAACATAAGGTAAATATTACCTTTTATGATAGGACCTCTCCATATGTAGGACTATTATTTAAATGATAATATTTTAAGGATGTTAAATTATGGTGTTCACTTAGGTGTATTAATTAATAAGCTCCCCATCGGAGTCTATGTTAATTAATACATGGCCAAGAGGAACCAAATATTAATTTTACTTGTCATAACGTAATTTGACTAGATAGTAAAATTAAAGACGTAAAACTCTACTTGAGAAATGTGTGTGTAAACGTCCACACGATCGTGGCTTGCATGTGCGGACTTTTCGAGGTGTTGGTTGCTAGCATGTATATTGTGTTTTGAGGTTTTTCGATATATTTTGCTATGCATTATGTGATGGATGTTTTTAATTTTTTAATTTTTTATTCTCAGATGTCTTTCAATCCACTAGCTGTTATTCTCAAAGAAAATAAACTAGATGGCACTAACTTTGCCGATTGGAAAAGAAATCTTGACATTGTCCTGACTGTTGAGGGACATAAGTTTGTCTTAATCGAGGAGAGCCCTCTAGAACCAGAACCGGATGCCAGTCCCGAAGAGTTGGCGGAATTCCGAAAATAGAAAAAGTCTGATGAGATGGCTCGCTGTTACATTTTAGCTTCACTGACAAATGTATTGCAACATCAGTATCAGACGATGGGTTCGGCCACGGAAATGATGAAAAGTCTCATCGAGATGTTTGGTCATCAGAACCGGGCGGCTAGACAAAATGCTATGAGGGTATTGATGACAACCCAAATGTCTGAAGGGACTCCAGTAAGGGATCATGTTCTAAAAATGATGTCTCATTTGAATGAACTGAGCATACTGGGGGCTACTATCGATGCGGAAACGCAGGTCGATATTATCTTAGGCAGCTTACCTAGAAGCTTTGAGCAGTTCCGCCTCAACTGCAATATGAACCGTAAGACATATAGTTTGGCGGAACTTCTGACAGAGCTTCAGTATGCTGAAGGTCTCTTCAAACAAGGTTATCATCAAATTCTTGCGGCAACCGGTGCTACTTCTTCCAAACCCAAATGGGGAAAGAAGAAGAAGCAGGTTGGCCAGAAGCAAGTGGCAACCCTCAAGGTGAAAAGCAAGGCTCCTCACCCCGAGGCGAACAAAAAGCCAAAGGGAAAGTGCTACAAGTGCGGTCAGAAAGGACATTTTAAAGCGGACTGCCCTGCTCTTAAGAAAGGTATGTCTCGTGCACTAGTAGTCAAAACATGTTTGGCAGCTTGTTCTTCCACTTCGTGGATAGTTGATTCAGGCTCCACTGATCATGTTTGCTTTGACTCGCATGGTTTTCAGGTAACCAAGCAGCTTTGTGCGGGCGAGATTACCATCAACTGGGGCGATTATTCCAGGCTTATGGCTGTTGCAGTGGGAGTCGTGCAGTTGAAGATTAATGATAAAATATTAGTTCTCAATAATGTATTATTAGTACCGGATTTTAGAATGAATTTAACTTCGGTTTCTAAATTAAAATGCGATGGTTATTCAGTTTCTTTTGATGATGATGCCATTATTAAGAAAAGAAGCGGTGAATATATTTGCAGAGGTACTTTTAATGATGAACTATATATTGTTAATACTGCACAAACTCCTATGCATAAATCACTTAACTCTTTGTCTAAACCTAAAAAGAGAAAAGAACCTTCAAGCATAAACCAAACATATCTGTGGCATTTACGGTTAGGACATGTAAACCTTAGAAGGATTCAAAGATTGGTAGATGATGGCCCATTGGATGATCTCCAAGTTGAGTCATTTCCAATTTGTGAATCCTGTCTAGAAGGTAAGATGACCAAAAGGGTTTTTAAAACCAAGGGAAACCGTGCTCAGGATGTGTTAGAATTGGTTCATACGGATGTATGTGGTCCAATGAATATCCAGGCTAGGGGTGGTTTCGAATACTTCATCACGTTCATAGATGATTATTCGAGATATGTATACATCTATTTGATGCGACGTAAGTCTGAAGCCTTTGACAAGTTCAGAGACTTCAAGGCTGAAACGGAGAAGCGTCATGGGAAGAGTATCAAGTCTCTACGATCTGATCGTGGTGGCGAATACCTTAGTGGAGAGTTTTTGGATTTCTTGGCGAATGAGGGGATTTCGTCCCAGCTCACCGCGCCGGGAACTCCACAACAGAATGGTGTGGATGAAAGAAGGAATAGGACTCTTTTAGAAATGGTTAGATCAATGAAGAGTTATTCAGATTTACCCATTTCGTTTTGGGGATACGCCTTAGAAACAGCGGCGTACATTCTAAACCTGGTGCCTTCGAAATCAGTTCCAAAAACACCCACAGAACTGTGGAGTGGGCGTAAGCCCAGTCTAGGACATGTTCGGATTTGGGGTACTTCAGCACATGTGCTGAATAAGGAAGCTGATAAGTTGGCATCTCGTACAGAAGTGCGAGTGTTTGTAGGATACCCTAAGGGAACGAAGGGTGCTTGTTCTATAGTCCCCAGGATCAGAAGGTCATTGTTAGCACCAATGCCCGATTTCTGGAAGAGGATTATATGATTAGTCACAAGCCCATGAGCGAGATAATTACGGAAGAGGCGAGGCGAGACTCCGTCTATACCAATCGTACAAGCGCCAACTAACACCGCACCACGTATCGATTACGAAACTTTTACACCAACTCGGGATTTGCCTCGTCATAGTGGGAGGGTTATTCGTCGGCCGAGCGATTCATAGGAGTGGGAAAGTCTTCGGACTCAACCCTGTGCGAAGATAAATCGGTTCCTCTGGACCTATAAGGAGGCAATCCAAGATAAAGATCGACTCGGCAAGAAGCAATGGAATCAGAAATGGGATCTATGGATTCCAATCAAGTGTGGGAGCTAGTAGAGCTACCTGATGGTGTACAAGCCATTGGGAGTAAATGGGTCTACAAGCGAAAGAAAGGACGTGACGGGAAGGTTGAAACCTTCAAAGAGAGGCTTGTTGCAAAAGGTTACACTCAGAAAGAGGGTATTGATTATGATGAAACCTTTTCGCCGGTAGCCATGCTCAAGTCAATCCGGATTCTTTTAGCTATAGCTACGCATTTGGATCTGTAGATTTGGCAGATGGATGTCAAGACTGCATTCTTGAATGGGAGTCTACACAAGGAAATCTATATGCGCCAAGCAGAGGGATTCATTGCTAAAGGAGAAGAGCACTTGGTGTGCAAACTTAAGAAATCCATTTATGGACTTAAGCAAGCATCTAGATCTTGGAACACTCATTTTCACAAAGTTGTCCAGTCATATGGATTCGTCCAATGTCCGAGTGAGAGTTGTGTGTATAAGAAATGTGATGGAAACGTGTTGGTGTTTCTTGTACTGTATGTAGACGATATCCTTCTGATTGGAAACAACGTGAAGGAATTGTCGGACGTACGGGTATGGCTATCTGAGCAGTTCGATATGAAGGATCTAGGAGAAGAAGGACACATCCTTGGAATCAGGATCTTTCGTGATCGGAAGAAAAGGATGTTGTGCTTATCTCAGGCATCCTATATCGATACAGCGCTGAAGCGGTTTAGCATGGAGAATTCCAAGAAAGGTTTTCTACCTTACAGACATGGAATTCAACTATCTAAGAACATGTGTCCTAAAACACAAAAGGAGATAGATGACATGAAGATGGTCCCTTATGCATCTGCTGTGGGAAGTCTCATGTATGCTATGCTTTGCACTAGACCAGATATCTGTCATGCCGTGGGCATGGCTGCTAGATATCAGTCGAACCCAGGACCAGGACACTGGATTGCTGTCAAGCACATACTCAAGTACCTGAGAAAGACTAGGGAGTACATGCTTGTATATCAATCAGACGACTTTGTTTCTGTGGGTTACAACGACTCAGATTTTTCATCGGACAAAGAAAAGTCCAAGTCTACTTCGGGTTATGTGTTTAGCACGGGAGGTGGAGCCATTAGTTGGAGGAGTGTGAAGCAGAAATGCATCTCGGACTCTACCATGGAAGCCGAGTACGTGGCGGCCTGCAGGCGCCCAAGGAGGCTGTGTGGCTCAAGTACTTCCTGCAGGACTTAGATGTGATTCCCGATTTGCCAGAGGGTATTACACTTTATTGTGATAATACTGGTGCAGTCGCAAATTCGAGGGAACCACGAGCCCATCAGGCAAGTAAACATATCAACCGCAAGTACCACATCATACGACACTTCAAAAAGGAAGGAGACGTAGTTGTAGCCAGGGTTGCATCGGAAGATAATCTTGCTGACCCTTTCACGAAAGGCCCACCTTCAAAAGTTTTTGAAAGGCATGTGGAAGGAATGGGATTACGGTGTATGGCAGCATTGCTTTGAGTATAAGTGGGATAAATGAGAGACTATGTAATAGAGTAGTATACTTAAAAGCATGCTTTGAGTATAAGTGGGAGATTGTTAGAATTGTATACTGCAAAGCATACTTTATGCTTGTATTACCTAATTTCCCTGTTACTACCTATGAGAATATTAATTACATTTAATCACATGTTTTGCACATTAATTCACGTTATGGTTATGCAAATGAAATGTCTAATTATTTTATATTGTAGATAATGTGGTGTGTTGGTGTCACACGGAAGATCACATTATCGGTGCCTTATAAAATAATATAATAGTTCACAACCTATATAATTATTAGACAAATTATATAAAAGGTTGTAGTGTGTGCTTGAGAATAGTTGGTCTTGACTATTAGCATACATTAGCGTATTTGCATACGTTGAACATGATCGAGGTGAGATAGTATCTTCTGTACTGACTGTAAGAAGAACTAAATCTCGGATAATTATTATTTCTTAATTCTAAGTATATAATATTTAATTGTGTGTTTATAATAATTATTGCTTTGATTTATCATAGGTGAGAGTCAAAATGATCGACTCAATAATCCTCGTATCTTGGGCAATAATATTGTTTATACGACAGTTATTATTATTACTAGAAATCGTGTCCCGACTCATGCGGGTTGATGATGTCCCCTGGAGGAGCTCGATAATGATTATTATATTAAACCCTGCAGGTGGATTTAATTCCGATATAATAATAAGGTTCGAGTGGTACTACTCTTGGATAAGATATTAATTAATTAAAGTCACAAGGCTTATAATTAATTAATGGACATTCGATATCTTAAACACGGGAAATAATATATTTAATAAGGAGCCCAATTTCGTAATTTGGGATTTTAGTAGGAAGTGCAATATCAAACTTTTTAGTGGACTAAGTTGATATTAATTGATTCATCATATATTAGGAAGAGTCCTAATAAGGTAAGATGAATTAATTGGGAGTCCTTCCATAATCCTCCTTAAGATCCCTAGTGGTAGTCCAAGAGCCTATAAATAGGACTCATGAGAGGTTGGCCGATTTTACTTATGCTTGGTGTGCTTGTGTGATCAATTTTTTCCTCTTGTGTTTAATTGTAGATCTAGACTTGTGTCTTTGATTCTACAATTTAGATAACAAAATTAATTTGCTAAGAGTGTTCATAAAATACTAGAGAGCAAAGAAAAATATAATGATCAACATATCAAGGTGAAATCGGCCGATCACATAGGTGTCCAAACAAGATCCGGTAGCTCGTTGCCCACACAACGTCCGGTTCAAGGTGGATCATACTCTAGAAGATCTGAAGGTAGAAATACAAGGCGATCAAGAAGGAAGTAACCAACGCGCTTCAAAAGGTAATATCCTATGATCTTGGATCTAGATTAGGATATTTTAATTAATCAACATATTTAATTAATAAATAATAAATAATATTTAAATTGCTCATTAGTCTTAATAATTAATTAATTAGCATGCCTAAATAGATCTAATGCTCGTAGAAGCGTAAAACGCGATTATCAACTTTCCCAAACTTCGCTTCCGCTGCGTTTTACTTTCCAACACGTGGGACCTCTGGAGTTCGATACATGAGGTGTATGAACAGTGTGTGTGGTAAACCTGTAGGACCTCTGGAGTTCGATACATGAGGTGTACGAACAGTGTGTGTGGTCCAGGTACGGTCCGTCGGACCTCTGGAGTTCGATACATGAGGTGTACGAACAGTGTGTGTGATCCAGGTACGGTCCGTGGGACCTCTGGAGTTCGATACATGAGGTGTACGAACAGTGTGTGTGGTCCAGGTACGGTCCGTGGGACCTCTGGAGTTCGATACATGAGGTGTACGAACAGTGTGTGCGGTCTAGGTATGGTCCGTGGGACCTCTGGAGTTCGGTACATGATGTGTACGAACAGTAATTATGTGGATAATGTTTTGATGTTAAACCTCGGGCTCATGATGATATTCTCACTAATGTATTTTGAAACAAGAACCGGGCTGAGGCCTTGGCGATTTTCGAAAGAGGCTTTGTAATTTGGGACTCGAGGTCCAAAAGAATTTATACTTTAAAAACTCCCGAGATGCCGAATTTAATTTTGAAGACATCATTACTCGTTTTCGGATTAATAAAACCTCTCGGGATGTTTTGACAATTGATTGTTGTACTTGATTCGTGATCGCTTTCTGCTTGATAGATTTCGTATATTATTATATTTGCAGTGGTAAAACAATGGAGTTTTACTAACCCCCGAGTAATCCGAGGGTGGATGTCTGTTTTGCGTCCAGGTACAGGCTGGTTCGGAGGAGCAGTTACAGGATCGACATAGGAAGTGACAAGATACGATACTAATCAAGAGTTGAGAGTTCGGTCGGGTTATGTTGTATCGACCGAGTTATAATCAGACTTTCGCTGTTATGTTTCTTCACACCTGCGTGGGTATTTATTGTAAAGAGTCGTATTCCATTTCGTTTGCATTAGTCTTGTGACTACGTCGGTCCATGTGGTTGTATTATAATTGACCTTAACGGTCTGTATTATTGTATTGATTGACTCCGATCGGTCAAGTTTTGGTGTTTTCTGTGTTGTTTCGCCTGGTAGGTCCTCGCGGGGAGGGTCTACGGCGTGTAATATTCCCATATGGTCTAGGGGTGTTACATACGAAGCCTTGAGTATGTAACGATCACCACTTATAGCCGTACTCGGCATAGCCTTATGGCCGTAACCGAGCTCCCAAGGATACTGCCCGAAATCTGTCGACGTATTACGGCCGTAACCGGCCAATGCCTAGCGGCCATAACGAAGCCTTACGACCGTAAGAGCATGACCCTTACGGCCATAACCGAGTCCTCCTAGGCCAGGGTGTGCGGGTGTCTTACGGCCATAATCGGCCAGGCCTTACGGCCGTAACTCGACCCAGCCATCCGTCCGACTGCCTGGCTAGAGACTCGACGACATCTCGATCACGCAAACACGCCGACTATGATACAAAACAATAAAGAATAGCTACGAGATTCAACGAACTACAATACAAGCACACGATTCCAAGGACGCTGACGACAACAGTCCGTTTGACTAAAGAAAAATTCAACAAAATCGGAACGAAGATCTCAGGAATTACACTGCCGACATAGCGCGCGTTATCTCACTATTAACGTGCGCTAGTACATCGAAATAGCGTACGCTATTCCATCATTAGTGTGCGTTAATGCCCCATTCCAGAGTCCAGAAAGCTCACTGCCCAGTAGGCCTAGCGTGCGCTACGAGTAAGAGTAGCGTGCACTACTGATACACGATTAGCGTTATCAGGGGGAGTTTTATCCGTTATGTCTCATCTTTATTATCGATTTTTGTTATATCACATATCACTTTATGTTAATGACAAAAAGGGGGAGAAGATGAGGAGTCATGGAAGACTAACTATAACACCCCCAAAACCGTATGGGAATATTACACGCCGTAAAACCTTTCCGCAAGGATCTACCAGGCTAAACGTCCATAAACAACCAAATGCTTGCCCGGCCAGGGTCAAACAATATAATAATACAGACCGTTAAGGTCACGTACACATAAACACACAGACCGATGAGGTCACACAACTCTATCAACAAGACTGACTAACAACATTACCCACACAGGGTTCGAAATACAATACAACGGAAGACTGAATCAACTCTAACAATACAAATAAACTCTACCAACTCCCAACTCTTGATTAGTATCGCAGCTCGTCATCCCCTTGTGCCAATCCTGTGACTGCTCCCCTGAACCTGCATGTACCTGGATGCAGAACAGACATCCACCCCCCGAATACTCGGGGGTTAGTAAAACTCCACTGTTTTACTAGTGCAAGTATCAAACCATACGGAATGTAACAAGCAAATAGCAACTACGAATTTAATACGTAAATCACTTATCGAAATGTTCCCGAGAAGTTTTAGAATTTCGAACTCAAGTAAGAGATATTTGAAAAGGAACACATCATCTCGGGGATTTTTAAAGCAGAAATTCTTTTGGACCTCGAGTCCCAATTTACAAAACCTTTTCGTAAACATTAGGGCCTTAACCCGATTCTCGTTTCAAAGCATACTAAATAATATATCATTA
The DNA here is from genome assembly GCA_033398695.1 of Orobanche coerulescens. Lineage (NCBI taxonomy): Eukaryota > Viridiplantae > Streptophyta > Magnoliopsida > Lamiales > Orobanchaceae > Orobanche > Orobanche coerulescens. The sequence goes on from CM065818.1 coordinate 139,469,411, forward strand.
TGAGTCCGAGATCCATATTTAAAATGTTACCCGAACAATCACTGCTACACGATCATTGTTCGTACACATCATGTACCGAACTCCGGAGGCCTCGACGGACCTTACCCGGACCACACACACTGTTCGTACACATCATGTACCGAACTCCGGAGGCCTCAACGGACCCTACCCGGCCACACACACTGTTCGTACACATCATGTACCGAACTCCGGAGGCCTCAACGGACCCTACCCGGCCACACACATCGTTCGTACACATCATGTACCGAACTCCAGAGGTCTCGTCAGACCCTACCTGGATCACACACCTTGTTCGTACACATCATGTACCGAACTCCAGCGGCCTCGTCAGACCCTACCTGGATCACACACCTTATTCGTACACATCATGTACCGAACTCCAGAGGCCTCGTCAGACCCTACCTGGATCACACACCTTGTTCGTACACATCATGTACCGAACTCCAGTGGCCTCGTCAGACCCTACCTGGATCACACACCTTATTCGTACACATCATGTACCGAACTCCAGAGGCCTCGTCAGACCCTACCTGGAACACATGCACACACATCGACACGACACAACTCATAATCATTAAATGTCAAGCCATTCCACATTACTCGGAAATGTACAATCAAGTATGTAAACCAAAACAACACGAATATCATGATCATCACAACGACTCTTAACCAACAAAACACACATTCGGTACACAATACATTGCACAACCACGTGTACAACCATCTCATATGTACATCGCAATCCTGCACAAATGGCACAACGCCGAACACGTATACCAATATATCACTATTATCACAAAGCTTTCAAATTTCGGAAAACACAAGCAACTCAAACGGAACATATTTACGGAGGCAAGAAAAATCGTCATACATATCATACGTAATTACTAGTCGCAAGATACAAGTCGTATAATAAGATACTTGCCTTAATAACCGCTACCAAACGCTCCGAAAAACACGGTTCGACCGGGAAGCTCGGACCCCGAAGAAGACAACGAACGGAAGGGTTCCGAATCGAGTTCTTCACAAGAATTCGACCCTAACAACATATAATCAATAAATCATCGATCATACGAGGAAGAATAATCGTAGAATGCCCGAAAACCCCTCTATAACATTTTATCGGACACCTTCAAGGCGTCGATCAAGAACTCGACCAAAACAATGAATCGATACGATCCAACCATGGAATAATAAGGGAAATGATATAATACATCTAAATAATCATCAATCCATCATAATCCTAAGTTAAATCGGATTAAACGGATGAAAACAACCAAAACACCAAAATTCCCCAAAACTAGATTTCTAGGAAATCTGACCTGATTCGGTAGATCGGAGGATGTTATAGTATGGATGATTGATGATATGAAACTCAAAACTTCATGGATTAATTGTATAACAACATCCTTCCATGATTCCAACACCTCCAGCCGCGGAAGAGAAGGAAAAACCGAGTGTAATGGCTGAAGAAAAACGCTGCCAGGCCTTAAATAGGCCGACTGCCGGCCGCCTTACGTACGTAACCAGCCATGGCTTACGTACGTAACCGGCCATGACCGAACTCACTGCCTGGAAATGCCGGAAACGTTACGTACGTTACCGGCCAGGGCCTTACGTACGTAACCGGCCTTACGTACGTAACTTCCGATCACTACCGTACGTTACTCGGCCAGGGCTGGCCTGGCCCCAGCATGCCCGGCCATGACTCGGCCGGGACCCACTCTGACGGCCCGAACGACCCCGAAACCCGAACCTGAGTACGAATCGAAGATAGGTTACGAAGTACTCACAAAGACGAATTCGAGCACTAAGAGAACACACGATTCCGACCACCCGAAGGCCCGAAATTCGACAATGGAAGTAATTACCCAAAACTTTGGGAAATTACGAAAATGGCCCAAAACGTCCGAAAATCACGATACGCGATCGAAACACCAAACCAAAGCTCGTAACATGAATAATAACATTAAATGAACTTACGAGAAACTCGAAACAACAGTTTGGGACGAGATTCGCAAGAATCGAACTCAAGTGCGGAAAAGTCGCTAAAAAGCTCGGAACTCAGCAAAACGATACCGAAACGAACTCGGATGACAAAAAGCGTAGAATTAATTATTCTCAGAATGACGAAACGGTCATGAGAGAGTCGTCAAAACGGACTCCGGCCGAAAAAAGAAATTTACCGAAAATCAAAAATTGCGGATATTACATTCTACCCTCCTTAAAAGAAGTTTCGTCCCGAAACTTAAAACAAGCAGGGAGAAGAAATATCCCGCCGGAAAAACTCAACGAGATACACAAGAAGCACGTAACTCATGCCCAACGACGAAACGTTACAAGCAACGCAACGGAATATACGGCGTGAAAACACGCTCCACGACGACCAACACGACGCCACTGGTAGAGACATAATAAAATCAACAAGTGACAAGCGTCATCAAACAGATAATACAATCGAGTCGATTATCTGAACAATCACAAAACACAACGAACAAAAATCAATACGATTGACCAACCCAACGGTTCATCAATCAAAACGCGAGCCAAACGCTGAACAAATACGGAATTCCACCGCCCAAGGGTTGGAAGATCGAAACGAGAGTAATCTCGAACTTAAGGGAATTACGAAGGAGTGTGAACGTTCAACAATCACGAAACGAGATCAACAAAAACCGATCAATCAAACGATCGAACCACAACGATCGAGACAACAAAAATCGAACAATCACGTTCGAATCACGAAGAACAATAAAATTCAAACAACAACTCCAAGGTTCACATCTCGACTCGAGACAATATATGATCCGGTGAAAACAACATGTGCCTTCACATAAGATCCACAGGAAAGGGAATAGAAATTGAAAAATTACAACAACAAACGAGTTATTCCGAAACAATACCACGCTCGTTCGATCAACAAAAGCAAGAGGCAGGACAAGCTCAGAAAATGTCAACGAACATAAACTAGTCGACAGAGTCGAAAATACAGAAGTTCAAAATCCGATCCACTTTGAATAAAAGAACGAATAGAACCGAAAGATGTTACTTCCGAACAAGGTTCACAAGAATCGAACCGGACTCGGAAATGTCACAGCGATAACCAGATCGACCCAAAACAAGATCATAGCTCGTTCGAAGGACAAAACCGAAATACAGAACAAGTCCAGAAAGTATCAACAAACACGAGCGAGTCGACAGACCTGAGAAAGAGGAAATGTAGAAGTCAAAACGATACGGGCATTACATTCGACCTCTTATAAAAGAAATGTCGTTCCCGCAACTCACAACAACTGGAGTAAGGTGACAACACAAAAAGCAAATGACAGAAACATCTCCCATGGGCCTCTCAGAGCCGATCCTCATATATGTACTGAAGTTCGCGCCCCGAAAGACTCGGAACCCAACTCGCAAAACTGGATCCTGTGTCTCTCGGGTCCACACTTGAAAAGCGTTACTGACGAGAAGGACAATTTGCACGTACATGCCCCCAGCACAATACGTTCGGAATGCCTCGGCTCGGCATATCGAAAATACAGATGCTAGATACAATGGAACATAACACCGCAGAACAACATACCGGAGATGCCAACTCAGCATAACAAAGAATCATAACATATATCATATACAACGATTACCATCGTAAAGTAATACACACACAAACACTACAACAACGACGGTATCGTTCGGCGACCTCAACGGCCCGAATGATAATCAGCACATAATTACAAACATTATGAAACAATCACACATGTACACAAACGTACAAACCCAAGCTTCAACATCTCACACTCGTGCGACAACACGCAAATCGCCACGAGGCGATAAACAATAAACACCAGTTCACATCTCTCACAGAGGGCTAGTACAATAATTGCGTGGTAACGCCTCGACTTTCATGCCACCAATTCGATCATACTCGGGAGGAACATCAAAACGACAAAGCAAAAATCATACATACATTCCCAAACGCAAACGGGAATTGATAGGTTTAAAAAAAAGAAATAAAAACCACCTTTTGAAAATAATTTAGAAAAACACTAGTTGATCTTGAGTATCACCTTTCAAAAAAAAGTACAAACGTGAAACATCGTTATCGAGACTTTGGAAAATCATTTCGCATTTGAGAAAAATGAGGACAGTTTCTCTTAGTGGAAAACTTTCAGAAAATTCGACCCTCGGGTCTAAGTAAAAGTGTTTATAAAATATTGAAAAATATCTCAAAGCATTTTGGTCCTCGAGGTAGAAGAATTCTGAAACATATCGTGGCACCTTGGAAGTACCACGAGAAAACAATTCATTTTAAACGACGTCTCGAAATTTATTTCTAGGATACTCAAGGTTTTCAAAGATAATTCAATGGGCTAGAATGCCCAAAAATCTCAGGTAATTACACGGAACATTATAGCGCTCTGGGTCCCGCGCCGGAACCCACCAGGATAAAAACCATTTACAAAATACTAAATACCGTCATAAGAATTTCGCCAAAACGATCAAGGCTATAATGCCAAAAACTCGGTTAAGGGAATCGATTTTCAAAATAAAACTTAGTCGGTAAAATACCGAAAGCCATTACAAAAGAACTCACGCAGCGGATAAAAAAAAAATACAGTCCAACATGCATAATCCAATTGAATACGTCTCACAACATCTAGTTTAAACATATAACAAAACCATTCCTTGGAGTTTCTCACGAACTCAATCGTCGATACCTTATTCGAAACCCAACAAGGTTCTCAATTTTCACACCATACCACCCCTCACAGTGGTTCAAAGGTAAAACAACAACTGGCCCAGTTTTATACATATATTATATGTCACACGTATTAAATACAACTATATTCACAACACCGTGCAAATAAAATTATGCACCACAATTAACTCATTTAGATACAATCATGATACACAGGTACTTCGCATAAAAGAGGAGACTTACGTCCACAGGCCGCACGGAGATGACGGTCGCCCACGATACTAATCTCATCCGACAACATATCCGACACGTTGTGACTACGCACAACTCAACTTGTCACCTGACGACCCGAACGACAAGACAACACATTACTCGACAAACCACGACTCGACTTGACCCGACAGCCTAGGTTTCCGCAACCTAAGCTCTGATACCATAAATGTAACACCCCCAAAACCGTATGGGAATATTACATGCCGTAAACCCTTTCCGCAAGGATCTACCAGGCTAAACGTCCATAAACAACCAAATGCTTGCCCGGCCAGGGTCAAACGATATAATAATATAGACCGTTAAGGTCACTTACACATAAACACACAGACCGATGAGGTCACACAACTCTATCAACAGGACTGACTAACAACATTACCCACACAGGGTTCGAAATACAATACAACGGAAGACTGAATCAACTCTAACAATACAAATAAACTCTACCAACTCCCAACTCTTGATTAGTATCGCAGCTCGTCATCCCTTTGTGCCAATCCTGTGTGTTGCTCCCCGAACTCGCATGTACGGGCCTTGAGCAGGACATCCACCCCGAATACTCGGGGGTTAGTAAACTCCACTGTTTTACTAGTGCAAGTATCAAACCATACGGAATGTAACAAGCAAATAGCAACTACGAATTTAATACGTAAATCACTTATCGAAATGTTCCCGAGAAGTTTTAGAATTTCGAACTCAAGTAAGAGATATTTGAAAAGGAACACATCATCTCGGGGATTTTTAAAGCAGAAATTCTTTTGGACCTCGAGTCCCAATTTACAAAACATTTTCGTAAACATTAGGGCCTTAACCCGATTCTCGTTTCAAAGCATACTAAATAATATATCATTATGAGTCCGAGATCCATATTTAAAATGTTACCCGAACAATCACTGCTACACGATCATTGTTCGTACACATCATGTACCGAACTCCGGAGGCCTCGACGGACCTTACCCGGACCACACACACTATTCGTACACATCATGTACCGAACTCCGGAGGCCTCAACGGACCCTACCCGGCCACACACACTGTTCGTACACATCATGTACCGAACTCCGGAGGCCTCAACGGACCCTACCCGGCCACACACATCGTTCGTACACATCATGTACCGAACTCCAGAGGTCTCGTCAGACCCTACCTGGATCACACACCTTGTTCGTACACATCATGTACCGAACTCCAGAGGCCTCGTCAGACCCTACCTGGATCACACACCTTATTCGTACACATCATGTACCGAACTCCAGAGGCCTCGTCAGACCCTACCTGGAACACATGCACACACATCGACACGACACAACTCATAATCATTAAATGTCAAGCCATTCCACATTACTAGGAAATGTACAATCAAGTATGTAAACCAAAACAACACGAATATCATGATCATCACAACGACTCTTAACCAACAAAACACACATTCGGTACACAATACATTGCACAACCACGTGTACAACCATCTCATATGTACATCGCAATCCTGCACAAATGGCACAACGCCGAACACGTATACCAATATATCACTATTATCACAAAGCTTTCAAATTTCGGAAAACACAACCAACTCAAACGGAACATATTTACGGAGGCAAGCAAAATCGTCATACATATCATACGTAATTACTAGTCGCAAGATACAAGTCGTATAATAAGATACTTGCCTTAATAACCGCTACCAAACGCTCCGAAGAACATGGTTCGACCGGGAAGCTCGGACCCCGAAGAAGACAACGAACGGAAGGGTTCCGACTCGAGTTCTTCACAAGAATTCGACCCTAACAACATATAATCAATAAATCATCGATCATATGAGGAAGAATAATCGTAGAACGCCCGAAAACCCCTCTATGACATTTTATCGGACACCTTCAAGGCGTCGATCAAGAACTCGACCAAAACAATGAATCGATACGATCCAACCATGGAATAACAAGGGAAATGATATAATACATCTAAATAATCATCAATCCATCATAATCCTAAGTTAAATCGGATTAAACGGATGAAAACAACCAAAACACCAAAATTCCCCAAAACTAGATTTCTAGGAAATCGACTGGTCGGTAGATCGGAGGATGTTATAGGATGGATGATTGATGATATGAAACTCAAAACTTCATGGATTAATTGTATAACAACATCCTTCCATGATTCCAACACCTCCAGCCGCGGAAGAGAAGGAAAAACCGAGTGAAATGGCTGAAGAAAAGCATTGCCAGGGCCTTAAATAGGCCGATTGCCGGCCGCCTTACGTACGTAATCGGCCATGGCTTACGACGTAACGGCCATGGCGAACTCACCGCTGGAAATGCGGAAGCGTTACGTGCGTTACCGGCCAAGGCCTTACGTGCGTAATCGGCCTTACGTCGAATCGCCGATCACTACCGTCGTTACTCGGCGAGTGGCGCTGGCCCGGCATGCCCGGCCATGACTCGGCCGGGACCCACTCCGACGGCCCGAACGACCCCGAAACCCGAACCTGAGTACGAATCGAAGATACGGTTACGAAGTACTCGCAAAGACGAATTCGAGCACTAAGAGAACACATGATTCCGACCACCCGAAGGCCCGAAATTCGACAACGGAAGTAATTACCCAAAACTTTGGGAAATTATGAAAATGGCCCAAAACGTCCGAAAATCACTATACGCGATCGAAACACCAAACCAAAGATCGTAACATGAATAATAACATTTAATGAACTTACGAGAAACTCGAAACAACAGTTTTGGACGAGATTCGCAAGAATCGAACTCAAGTACGGAAAAGTCGCTAAAAAGATCGGAACTCAGCAAAACGATACCGAAACGAACTCGGATGACAAAAAGCGTAGAATTAATCATTCTCAGAATGACAAAACGGTCATGAGAGAGTCAACAAAATGGACTCCGGCCGAAAAAATAAATTTACCGAAAATCGAAAATTGCGGATATTACACTGACGAGGCAAAAAAAATATAATGGGGAAAAAGAAAAAGAAGAAAAAACTAAGAAAAGAAAAAGAAAGATGGGGAGAAGAAAACTAATGGAACAGACAAAGACGAAAACTTTGATCTGTATATTTTTTATTCTTGCAGGTATAAATCCCATCAAGATATTGTTGTTTTATCATCATCAAAAAGGGGGAGATTGTTGGAATATTTTATTCTACACATTCAAATTAAGATTTTGATGAATTGTCAATCAGAGAAAAGCAACAATAAATCAAGAAGGAGTCGAGGACAAACGAGCTGGACTGAAATACATTGAATTGAAGAGAAATCAAGCCTAACATACATAATGAAGGAGCCTTAACATACGTAATGAGAACCCAGTTGAAGACAGTGAAGACACAACATGACTTAACGTACGCAACACATGGGGAATAACGTACGTTGAAACATAGAAGTTAATGTACATAATGCAGGTTGCTTAATGTACGTAACGAAGTGTTATGAATTCAAACAAATCAATCTGTTAGATTGATTCTAGAAGGCCAAAAGGCATGCAACGGATATGTGCTTAATGTACGCTACAAATCAATAATAACGTATGTAGCAGGGTGTATTTAACGTACATAATGGAAGAGGCGGAATGCTACTGGACTGATATGAATGAAGGTTAACGTACGCAACAAAGAAGAGTTAACATACGTAATAGAGCAAACGTACGTAATGGATTACATAAAACGTACGTAATACAGGATGCAGAAGCTAACGGCTAATTGACGCTTTGTGCCTATAAATACCAAGGCATTTGGTATCATTACGGACAACAACTTCAAGCAAAGCATATATACTTCAGATATTGTTATATTCATCTTTGTTGTTGTAATAGAGCTATATTGTCAAGTGTTTGAGTGCTCATACACTAAAATATATACACGAGAGAAAATAAAGGATTGTAGATTGATTCGGTGTTATTAGGATCAAGGATCCAGCATTATTAGAATCATATCTAAATCGGAGTGAGGTTTGTCTAGTACCAATCGAAAGTTAGATAGGTTGTTTCCTTGTCCGATTAAAAAGAAAAATGGTTTAGCTTGGACCGACAAAAAGACAAAAGCATAACGGTTTATATTGGATAGATCGAAGACAAGATTGTAACGGTTTGCCTCGGACCGATAGAAGACAAGGCTTAAAGGTTTATCTTGAACCTATAGAAAAAGATACGAAGAGAGGACATAGGCATATTTGGTCGAACCTCTATAAATCTCGTGTCGTTTATCTTCCGCATTTTAATACGCTTCCGCAAACGCAAAAGAGTTTGAAAACTCTACATCGCACTATTTTAAGTGCCGGTACCCAATTTCCAACAACCAACACAAAGGCTGTGCGATCCGTCGAGTTATCATGAATCACCACAGCAACAGGCAGAGCCCGTGTCGACCATTTATCTAGTAAATGCATCCCTTCCCGAAGTCGGGGTTTGTTGCACGTATTAGCTCTAGAATTACTATGGTTATCCGAGTATCAGGTACCATCAAGCAAACTATAACTGATTTAATGAGTCATTCGCTGTTTCACATTCTAAATTAGTTCATACTCTTTTTTTTATTTAAATTAGTCCATACTTTTTTTGGCAAATTGGGGGTGCTAAATCCCATACATTGCTGAAACGAAATACAAACGCAACCTACGTCATACTAGCTAGCTTTTTCCTAGTTTTTTCCTCCTTTTTATTTTTCTTGCTCACAACCTTTCGAAATTCCATATCCATATCATGGTCTTCTTCCTTTTCCCTCTGTTTATTAGAAAATACAGATTTATCGGGTTCCACCGCCCCGCTTCGGACTTCGTCATTTCTTGTCTCAAATTATCATTCTTGTTCTGATTTTTATTATGAACATCGTCGGATGTGCAAGAGTCGACCTTTTGTAGTGCATATAGCCTTTCTTGAGTTTGCTCCGAAATTTTCTTCGTGTCCTCGATCCGTTCCTCAACATGCTTCGGCTTAACGGTATTATTCTTCGACTTTTTCTTAACTTTTTTCTTTGGGGGTAATATAATAGGCGACGAGTTCGGATTGCGATCACCATCCGAGAAATAATTCTTATTAACAAAAGCGTCAGGCATGAAAAAAGCGAATTTGTCAAGAAAAGACACACACCGACTCGACTTCGGAAACGTCATCAAACAGATCATAAGATTCACTGGCTTGTTAGTCGGTGTTTGGTATATTTTGAGTAATATTTTTATTAGTATTTTATGTATATAATTATATGTTTTGTGTGACAATTTCTCAATTTTACCATATATTCATATTATTTTATTTTGTTAGAATTTTCTATAATTTTGTGTCATTTTTGGACAATTAATTAGAATTAAATTATATCTGCAGGTTAACCAACCGGTACAAGACAAATCAATTGATTCAAGGACCATATTTTTCCAAAATACAAATACAGTCACGACTGGTCTCATTTTATTAGTCTCGTCGAGATGATCATTTTAAAAAAATTCATCCGAATCGGAGTTCGTATGAAGAAGTTATGACCGTTTGAAGGACAATTAAATAGACGGATCATATTGTGCCACGCGTCAACACCCGATTGGACCGGAAATTAAACTCTCCGCTAACGTCATCCATGACATCAGCATCTCCTTGGCAACCGTGAATGATTGAGTGGTGGGATTTAAAATTTTAAAAATTATTATTTTATTAATTTTGAAGTATTATAACTGGGGGAGGAAGGTGTAGTATTTTTTTGGGGGGGGGGGGGGTGGAATAGGGAGATGTCATTGTAAGAGAGAGAAATAAAAATATTATGTAATAAAATTATATTTGAGTAATAATATTATGAAATATTCATTTATTTGTGTTGTTATTATGAGTGAATAATTTTCTTTTACTGGGGTTATGATGAAACCATGTCTATATTATTATTAATATTAATATAATAATTCCAAATAAATGTTTTCGAACGATTATGATTTTCGCTTCAATAGGGAAATATTATTTCATCAATTATATCACGTATTTTTGTTAGTTATAAATTCCCCCTTGCTTTGTGATTATTGATATTAGTTAATTTCTTTGATATTTGTTTTCCATTAAATTGGATACATATAATACTTCGAAATTACATTTTTCAAGCGATGTGAACTCTATATTTGAATTATAATTTTGTACTTATTGTTAAATTTGTAGGGAAGTAGTGAGATTGATTGCAGAATCTATTCCCTGAATTTCTTGGAATTAAAATATAAAATAAATAATCAACAGACATTGGTGGATTCTAAACCCTAGTAAATTATTTAATATTAATTTATCTAAAATCTACTTAAAAATTACTGTTATTTGTTGCAGCTATTATAGCCATTCAAAAATCAAATTATATGGGACTAGGTTAGTGTTGGCCACTAAGTATACTGGATACAGCTTGGGAAGTAGTTTAAACAACAAGCTGTACTGATTTTAAATCTGAGTGCGTAGCGGAAGTCTAAAATACGATAAGATTCTTTGTGGATCTGACAACTCGATATGCAAAGTATACTTAAATAATCACAGTAATTAAAACAAGTAAGGCAGAAGGTAAATAACACAATATTTAAAGTGGTTCGAGGTAAACCCCTCTACGTCCACTCGTCCGCCACACAGGAGTAAAAAGTTTATTATAATTACTATGTACACAACTACGTAATTATAACAACACACAATCAATATATCGTTTACACAGATTGATATAAAGATCTTAGCTTCAACCGTTCACACAGATTGGTTTGAGCTTATGCTTGACTTGCTTCTTTACACAGAGTTATGAAGCTTCGTCTTCCTCAATGCAAATCCTTCACACACAGTTCCGGAGAAGCACAGATTACTCAGTCCACACAGGGCTGATCTGGGTTTGTTCAAAGTATAGAACAGGGTATGAACAACAACTTTGACTTTATGAGCTTCTAGCTGATGAAGTGTTGTTCAAGATGATGAGCATTTTGTATCTCTTAGATCTGAGTTGCAGTAAGCTTTGGAGATATGTTTTGCTCTGATGATAACTTTGATAGCTTTGATAATTTCAGTCAATTAGATAACTTGGGTAACTGATCTTCAACGCCTTGATGAGATATATATAGTCTTCTGGAGAATATATCCATTGAGATAAATCCGTTGAGCAAGATTCCATTCCAACGGGATGAAAAACACGATCCGGAATTTGCGGGATTTGAAGATCTGTTGACTGACAGTATTTAAATACTTTATCCTTGAGTATTTAAATACTTCTTCATCAATGGGACTTGACTTCTGAAGATTCCTTCTTTGTCCTGTTGATAGCTGTATGGAAGATCACTATATGGTGATTCGAGACAGTTTCCATACTTGGTCTTTATAAGACTTCTTTGCTGTACTGAAAGGTTCCACTATATGCTGGATTTGAGATAGACTTTCGATACAGGTTGACACTTCAACACTTCGATATAGTTTCCTTACTGTATTGAGGATTGGCATATATGTCAAAACCTCTTATCAACACAATTCGATACAGGGATTGATCATCCCGACTTTTTCGATACAGGGTATTTGTTATCCCAACAATTTCCCCCTTTTTGACAATTTGCCAAGACTTTAAAACTTTCAAGTCTTCTTGATGATGCCAAAACCTTCTTCATGAAACGAATTACTTTCTTTGATGATTTCTGGCAGATTTCTTGGTCTTCTGTTAAATGGTCTGTCTTTCAGCAACTTAGTCTAATTTATGAACGCTCGCGAAGCGAGTTAAATCTGACTAAGAATTTTACAACATAAGATAATGATTGGCGCGCAGGCACAATCTTACAATGTATTCTAAATGCATACAACTGAAATTATGAACTGTTCGTAGACAAGTTCGTACAGCTTAATTTTCAAACAAGTTTCTATACTTGTGATTGTTATCCCAACAATTTTAAGTTATGTAATCATACATTGACATAGTAGATTACGAGTTGTAATCTTTCAAGACAAACAAACATTTTTATTGATATTCAAAAATAGAGTACATGGTTTGCTGTTTTGAATGAAAAATTACAAACAAAAATTACAAGAATTTCAGCTCCTATAGTCTGCATGCCTCTATGGCTTTTCCCCTGGATCATTCTCGGTTCCACGCCACCAGTTCTGTAGGGAATCGTTACCTCAATCTTGGTATATAGCTCTACCTTCATAGAATTTGTCAAAGGCAAGAATCCAGTCTTCTGGATGGGTGATCTGATCTCCTTTTCGATGCTTGGATTTCATATCTAGCTGGAGAGAAAGCTTTCCTTCTTCTAGCATCTTCGTGAATTTGTCTGCAGCCTCCGCTAAAGTCTTATAGCTTTTGAATATGGCGGATTCCCTGATAAGTTTAACAAAGTATCTCATCAGTTCATTCTTCCTCTATTTCTTCACCTCATCGGAAGTTGGATGGCGGTTGGTCGGCAGACGGATCTCAGAAGGTCTTTGAATTAAGTTTTGCCACGGGACATTTGGATCATGAAATTCATGTCGGGAGCCTGAAATCTTAAAGCTTTGAGAGGGAGGGGCTAGCTTGTTCAATTCAGCGGTAATGCTGTCTTGAGCAGCATTAAATTCCCTTTCATGCTGTAACCTTATTCTCCTTGCAGCTTCTCTTGCTTCTTCCCCCTTTTTGGAGTCATCAAGATGTCCTAGGATCTCAAGTGCGGCATCCTGTTTCGTCTCAATGTTTGTTATTCTTTCTACAAGGGTGGAAAGCACCTGCGACATATCCTTGATACTTTTGTCGTGGGCTCGAAATTGAGAAGTGGTTTCAATCATAGCAGCTGCGGTATTGGCCTCAGAAATGCGCATTTTGGATGCTTCTTCTCTCATGAGTTTCTCTTGTTTCTCTTGCATGATCTTCAGTGCTTGCTTGAATACTTCTGGCAATATAGTTAAGGCTTCTACTACTCGATAGACTTCATGTTGTAATGTAGTCATCTCTTCGACAGCAGAGGTGTGCATCCAATTAAGAGCTTTCTCGACTGAGTACAAGGCATTAACTGCATCCTGGATGAAGACAGTTTGAAGACCGAGAGCACGCAGGCACTCTTTCCTAGCAGCAGTGCTTGGAGAATCTGGCTTAGCAAAGTCTTCGGCACCGTTCAACCTTCTCAAATTCATGGTAGGGCGTGAATTGAGTTGAACATCCTTAGGTACAATACCATCCCCGGATTCCACGGTTGATGGGGCAGGAGCAACATTTTCGGGTTCGGCGGCAGGGGGTGTTGTGTCCTCCTGTTGCGAAGGTGCATCTGTAGACATGGATACAGGAGGGATTGATTCCTCCTGTTGTCTCTCAGCAACAACTTCTTCTTCTTGAGCGGCGGCATGCTCGGGTGCCTGTTCCAAAATAATTTCTTCTTCCTCGACTTGAGGGACTGATTCCTCATCATCAGGAATGTTCTCTTGCTGTGGCGAAGGGGGCGCACTTCGACTTGATAGTCCTTCGTCACTCTTGGGTGGAGAGGCATCTCTGTCTTGAGCCTCTTCACGACTCATTCTCAGACCAACTTGTAAAGCATCATCATCATCTTTTGAGTCATCGTCATCTTTCGGATTTTGAGGAGAGTCCTCGTACTTATCTTTTCCTTTTCCCCTGGCGTCAGATTTTTGCAGTAAATGGTTTTCAATCAGTTCCTTGCAGTTGAGATTGTCCCATTCGATCAGGGCTTCAACCTGTGTTGAGTCCGTCACTTCCAATACAAATTTCTCTTCATGGCTCCATTCGCTCCAGTTGTATAAAGTGTCATACGGAGCTAGCCTGTAGCTTTTCCATTTAAGGAATATTTCATATGCATGGTCAATCTGCACAGAGAGAAGGGTTTTGTTGATAATGGTGTCCGGGGAGGGACTGCGTACAACGTCTGAATCCGCTGTAGCGAGGGATTCCTCTAAAGGTGTGGGATCCTGTAGGGAAGTGGGATTCCTTATAGGGTACGGTGCCCCGAAGGAAGATTGATCCTGTACAGGTGTGGAATCCCGCATATGAGAAGTAGCTGTTGGCTCCGCAGGGGCAGCCGACTCGCTAGAGTCTTCTACGTTGGCAGATGTCCGATCATCCATCTTAGCCGCCAAAGGCTCAAGATCTACTGTCGATACAGTAGCGGGCACCTCTTCCACAGGGGTTGGGCCCTGAGGTAGATCTTCAGTGGGTTGCGCCACGGTGGAAACTTCTTCGGAGGTTTTGGTGGTTTTAGCTTTAGAAGGCCTCCTTAGCTTCCTTTTCGGCTTCTCACCAGCAGTAGGTGTCTTGTTGTGAGATCTTTTCCTCTTCTTTGAAGACTTCACATCCTGGGATTTCAAAGAAACATCCCTTGGGTCTTCAGACACGGGCATACTTTGGATTATAGGGTGGTTTCAGACCATAGTGCTCTGGTTATATGCTGAAGGCTTTACGCCTCCTAAGTATATCCGGGAGCTGTTTTTCTTGCATCGCCGGATTGTGAGAGTCCGCATTTTGTCAAAATATGGTTTAAAATTAAACCAAATGACTTCTTCAGGTGTCGGGCTTGCATACTTCCCTCATAAGCGCTTCAAGATTATCTGGCACCAGTTGACCTTTTAACAGGTCAGAATTGCAACCATCATCCTAAATATCAGATTAGTACACATTTCGAATGCACCGGTTCGATTCTCGATGATCCTGCAGCAAAAATCATGTAAATACACATATGGCAGGCAAAAATTCTTCTTGTGACATTTGGTTTGAACCATGTCAACAACTTTTGAGCCGGTGAACAGCCCATAATACTTCGTTATCAGCTATTGAGACCCAAACGTCTCAAGTTGTTCCATTGTCAGGCCATCAGCAAGTAGCCTGTAAATATTCTTGAGAAGATCTCGATCAATACAGATCTTCACTCCTTGAATGGTAGCAGTGATATCAGCAATGTGACCTCCCTGGGCCAGCGACAAAAAGCGTACGGTGGCTTTGAGGTAAAATTCCTCAACCAGGTGAACATCGTATTTCTCGGCGGTTTGACTTACAAGGCGGTAGAGGCCTTGTTGACGGAGATGAGTGATGATGAACTCCATGGATTATGCGACATTGGTTTCAGAGAGAATGTGCTCGATGACAACAGATCTTGAGAAGATCCGTCCATCGATGATGTTTGCGGTTTTCTTGAGTGCGGGAGAAGATGTCTGATCAGCCATTGATGATTGTTCAAGAAAAGTGTGAAAGGGAATAACCGAAATTTGCAGTAAAATGCAGAAAGCTATGTAAATTGTATTTGCTTGAGTACTCTTAAATTTGCGAAAGCGTAAAGAGTCTCTAATGGCAAGATCAGTCCTTTTATAGTGGGCGGCGAAGTAGGGTTTTGCAGTACGAATGGTCGATTTAAGGGATGGGAGCCGGTTTTGAAATCAACGATCGGGATGGGTGAGTGTAAGCTGGTACACTTATCCATTAAAATGTTAAAATATGAGCGGGTCCCACTTGACATTTTTGTCACCCTAAATGCACGAAATGGCGGTTTTAAAACATTAAACAATTTGAAACCATCGCGGCTTTTGAGATTGATTGTCAGGATGTCGTGTAAGGCATTTAATGTAAATGACGTTTGACATGAAAATAGGGCACGTGGACAAAAATTATTTTAAGAATGAAATTAATATAATATAATATTCTTTGAATCGAAATCCTATAGCATGTCTTGTATCATGACGATCTGACGTTCCCCCTTAAAAGGTACATATAGGTTTTAAATTCCATACAACAACTTTTGGATTAATGTTGTATTCATGGGTCCGACTGTATTCCCCCTTAATTATTGCACACGTCAGCTGTAGGATTATTCATATGTCTTTGTTCACTACAGTGCTGTATTGACGATTCTGAGTGTACAGATAATTAATGTTGGACACTGTATTCTTGGGTCTTCTGACATTCCCCCTCAATTGTTGAGTAAAAACAATAAATTACTTACACGGAGTCGGGCTGTAGCATTCCCAATTCTTGTCTAAGCATGTTGAATCTGGCTGTGTCGAGCGGCTTGGTGAAGATGTCGGCCAGCTGAATGTCTGTATGAACCTTTTCGAGGCAAACATCTTTGTTCTCGACATGATTCCTTATAAAATGATGCTTCATGTTGATATGCTTAGTGCGCGAGTGCAGGACAGGATTGTGCGTTATTGCAATTGCACTCGTGCTATCACACATGATTGGAGTCTCTCTGGATTCAATTCCATAATATGATTGGATTGCGTTGTTGCATCCAAGGATGCGCATCTGACAACTACCGGCGACATAGTATTACGATTGGTAGTGGAAAGTGAGTTAGCCAATTGCTTCTTCTTGAACCAAGAGACAAGTCTAAGTCCAAGAAAGTGACAAGTTCCACTTGTACTCTTCCTATTTAGCTTGCAACCTCCGAGATCAGTCATTTGTATCCAACTAAATCGAATCTGCTGCCTTAGGATACCATAGTCCTACATCATTGTTCCTTTAATGTACTTGAGAATTCGTTTATTTGTATTGAAGTATGATTCCTTAGGTGCTACTTGATACCTCGCATACACTCCAATGTAAAACCGGATATCAGTGCGCTGGCGTTAGGTACATGAGTGAACGATGAGCTTCTGTAGAGTGATTGGTCAAACGGCTTTCCGGCTTCATCGGCACTAATTTGCACGGAAGTCCTCATGGGGGTTGGCGATGATTTGGAAGTGTTCATTCCAAATTTGTTGAGAAGCTCCTTGCTGTATTTTTCCTGGTTGATGAAAATACTTGTAGGCAATTGCTTTACCTGCAAACCTAGGAAATAACTAAGTTCTCCCATCATACTCATTTCAAATTTACTTTGCATGAGATGAGAGAACCTTTGACACAAAGCAAGGTTAGTTGAACCAAAAATTATATCATCTATGTAAATTTGTACCATTAGAAGGTCATCACCTTCCTGTATTTTGAACAAGGTCTTGTCCACAGCACCTTTCTCAAATCCATTATTGGTTAGATACTGGGACAGGGTCTTATACCAGGCTCTAGGGTCTTGCTTAAGTCCATACAGTGCTTTCCTTAGCCTGTATACTAGGTCGATACCGTCTGTGTTGGCAAACCCTGGTGGTTGTTCAACATAAACTTCTTCGGCAAGGTCTCCATTCAGGAATGCACTCTTGACGTCCATTTGGTATACAATAAAGCTCTTATGGGCGGCAAAGGTTAAGAATATCCTAATGGCTTCTAGCCTGGCTACGGAAGCAAAAGTTTCGTCATAGTCGATGCCTTCTTCCTGGCTATAGCCTTGTGCGACTAGTCTGGACTTATTCCATATAATAAGTCCATTTCGATCCTTTTTGTTTCGAAACACCCATTTGGTTCCTATAACCGATTGATGTGTAGGTCTGGGTACAAGATAATACATTGTTTCTTTCGAAACCGTTAAGCTCTTCTTCCATAGATGTTATCCAATGAGAATTAGTAAGAGCGTCTATGGTCGAAACAGGTTCGGACTGGGCTAAGAATACAGCGATAGTGCACATATTGAGTCTTCTAAGCTCGGATTGAGATTTCCATTCAGGAAACTGTGATATCTCAGTATCAAGTTCTTATTGTGCACAAAGTACATTTCCTTGTGTACTCTGTATTCTCCTACGAGTAGAAACACTAGCATGTATGTTTCCAATGATCAGCTCTTGCGGGTGATCTCTCAACCATCTTCGGTCGGGTTCTAATTCTGGGTCCCGTACTGTATCAAGAGTTTCTGTAGATCTGACTTGACATGCAGCGTCGGCTTCATCTACGTCAATTCTTACAGCTGCGGGGTTGATTTCTAGATCAACGACAGGTTCTATGGGAGTTGGAGGATCCAAGATAGAGAGTTGTTGGATGTTCTGAGTAATATCATCTACTCCTGTAGGGTCATGATGAGGTTCGTCGAACACTACATGAACTGATTCCTCGATAGTCAGCTTCCTTTTATTAAAGATCCTGTAAGCTTTGCTAACGGAGGAGTATCCTACAAATATTCCTTCATCTGATTTCTCATCAAAGGTTCTAAGTTGATCCTTCCCATTATTCAATACATAACACCTGCATCCAAAAATGTGAAAATATGAAACTAACGGAGTTTTGTTGTTCCATACCTCGTATGCTGTTTTGTTGTGGTGCTTGTTGACGATACAGTGGTTTTGAGTGTAGCATCTTTGTATTGGTTGCTTCACCCGAAACGCTGTGGCAACTTGCTTGCGGCAATCATTGTCCTCGTTGCTTCTTTCACATCCTATTCTTTCGCTCGGCAACACCATTTTGTTGAGGTGTCCGGGCGGTGAGTATTCGTCTTTGTATCCCATTCTCCGAACAGTATTGCTCTATGAAGCGGTTAGTAAATTCTGTACCTCTGTTGGAACGAATGCACACGATACTCAATGCCTTTTCACTTTGAAGCTTTCTCAAGAGCTCGGGCAGCTTTGATGTTGTTTCCTTCTTCTTGCTTAGGAAAATCGTCCAAGCATACCTGGAATAATCATCAACAACAACCATGCAGTATTTCTTACCTCCCAAAATTACTGGGTCTACAAGACCGTAGAGATCCATATGTAGCATCTACAACACTCTTTGGGTTGAAAGGTAGGATTTGCTCTTCAGGGTTGACTTGATTTGCTTGCCTTTCTGACATGATCCGCAGACGCTGTCCTTTTTTAATGACACGTTTGGCAATCCTCTTACCATTCCCTATCTTGAGAGCTTGTTGATCGTCTTGAAGTTGACGTGAGACATCCTCTTGTGCCATAACCAGCTAATATCTGCAGTGCCTTTGGCAACAATGCATGGAATTGAGGAGCTCATAGGCTTCCAGTCATCAATATACATGTTACACGATCGCTTCTGTAAGCACAACTTCTTTGGTCTAGATGTTCTTTACTCTATAGCGATCTATATAGAATTTCACCGAGAACTGTTTATCACAGAACTGGCTAATACTAAGTAGATTGTCTTGTAAGCCTTCAACATATGCAACATCGGTGACTTTGAATTTTCCGACAAGTAGGTTTCCTTTCCCTCTTGTTCTTCCATTAGATTTATCACCGAAGCGAACTTTTGGACCGCGACCTTCTACAAAATCGATAGCTTACTTCTATCTCCAGTCATGTGCCGAGAGCATCTACTATCGAAGTACGGTGTCCTCCTCTATGATGTCTGTATGCAAACAGTTAAGTAGATTTAGGTCCCCTTTGATTTTGGGTCCATAAATGTTAGTTCCTCTAGGTACCCAAGTTTTCCTACTGACAATTGGTTTCCGTAGGTCATACTCGATACAGTGTTGCGATATCTATGTGGGGCATATCCGTAGTCGCTATAACCATGATAATTATTATGCATGTAAAATTCGGGGTTATTATTATTAATCGATGCGAGTGCCGTCTTGGAGGTGGAGCCATTTTCTTTGGCCTAACAGATTGCCTTCTGGGTCTCGGTTGGATTCCCAACGCTGTTGTTGATACTTTGCGGGCACTTGCTGTCTCGAGGAATAACGGGGCTCCTGTATCCAATACTTTGGCATCTTTGTGATAATCTTGCCGTGCGGGCCTTTGGTAGTTGGATACTGTCTTCCTTCGAGCAGTGTTGGCGCTGTTGATATGCTCTGGGAGCATCTTTGTTGAGTGCGCCTCACAGGTTGGAACGGCTTATGATTCCGCTATCTGGAATAGGATTGTGGGGGCGGAATAGCGGCCTTTGTTGTTCATTGTGCAACGAGTTCCTTTACGGGACTCGAAGTTTCTTTCGAAACAGGAATGTGTTCCACATTCTTGACGAACACTGTACTAGTTTTCTCTTTGTTTGAACATGAGCTGTATCCTAAGCCACTTTTATCATGAGCATGTTGCCCAGTGCTTAGAATTTCTTCCATTCTTTTGGACGATTTCTCCAACGATTTTAGAGTGGTCTCAAGTTCAATTTCTCGTATTTCGAGAGTTGTGACTTTGGCTTGAAGTAGAACCAAATCATTTTTCTTTCTCTCGTTGTGAGTTTTAACCTCACTTAGTTTATGAGCAAGTTGATGATTGCTCTCCATGAGTTTTTCAAAATCGACTTTGCTGGTTTCACAATCAATAGACATATTTTCATAATTCATTTTCAGCAAGTCATTTTCATCTTTCAGCTCTAGGTTAGACAGTTGTAGCTGGATATTCTCATTTTTCAATGTCTCATGGGGCTTTTGAATGTTTTTAAACTCATTCATCATGTTTTCAAATGTATGAGATGCATTTGATGGAATAGCTGAGGTTGAGCTTACCTCATCATCGCTATCTTCACCTTCCGGAATGTCTTTGGCCATAAAGCACATATATACTTTATCATCAAACTCATCGTCAGATGAATCACTTTCAGTGACCACCTGAAGACATTCTTATGATTTGTATGGTCTGGGGAGGCTTCTGATTCTCCAATCGGGGCCTTGATCTTGTTTTTCCAAGCACGTCTTCTTTCATCTCTCTCTTGTTGATCGGCCTCCAGCAACCTTTGAACTTTGGGATGAGGACATTTATTTGCATAATGTCCTGGTTTCCTGCAATTATAGCACTGGTTAGCATCACCGGATGATGTTTCGGTACTTACCTTGTGGACAGGTTTGGGCCTGTAGGGAGTCTTTCCAGACTGCTTGATGAACTTTTTGAATTTGTGCATGAGAAGCGCCATTTCATCTTGAGACAGGATGTCGTCGTCACTGTCAGCATTCTTGTGACTTGACTTCGACGAATTTGGGCATCTTTGTGTCGACGGTTCGATACGGCTAGTCTTGTAACCTTTGAAGGAGATTCTTGACTTTCTCTCTTCACAATATCATACTCAAAAGCTTTGAGGTCGAGAAGAGATCAAAAGTAGATATTTCATTAAGATTGCAAGATACACGCATAGCCGTGGTC
Source organism: Orobanche coerulescens (assembly GCA_033398695.1). Classification (NCBI taxonomy): domain Eukaryota; kingdom Viridiplantae; phylum Streptophyta; class Magnoliopsida; order Lamiales; family Orobanchaceae; genus Orobanche; species Orobanche coerulescens. Next base: position 139,491,227 of record CM065818.1, read on the forward strand.
TTAATGTCCCATCGGGCAGGGAGAGATACGAAAATTTTTAAGTTCTTCTCCTTTTGGGTATAAATTTTGCCCAAAGCTTCAAGTTCACCAACAATACCGGTGAATGCGAGGTCAAGTTCCTCAAGTGTCTCGGTTGGTTTCATTTCGAAAGATTAAAATTGTTGAGTCAGTTTTGAAATTTTGTTTTCTTTTGAGAGCTCGGTTCCTCACAAATCATCTTGAGTTTATCCTGATTTCCTTGGGTTTCTGACTCTTTACCTTCGAGAATGTGCCTTTGTCAAGAGTGACAAATAACGCGTTCTTAGCCACATTGTCGAGGTTGGCTCGCTTTCTTTCACCTGTGGTCCATTGCTCGCGTTCCTTCTCGAGCATCTCAGCATGGGCTTGGCCTTCAATCCTTGCGGCCGTGTTTACCTTCATGATCTTGATAGGGCCATCCTGTATAACAAAAATCATCTCTTCGTGCATTGCTGCAAGATGAGCCTCCATCCTAATTCTCCAATCATCAAATTCGTTAATAGAGAACATAGGCACTTTGTTGATCATAGAAGTATCCACGTGAAAATAAAGAAATGAAAGAGACTGTTTTAAAGGTTAAGTGATTTTGGATCTGATTCGGTTAAAAATACGACTGATTCTTTTTAGAATCAACCTCTCCGATACCACTTTTTGGCCACTAAGTATACTGGATACAGCTTGGGAAGTAGTTTAAACAACAAGCTGTACTGATTTTAAATCTGAGTGCGTAGCGAAAGTCTAGAATACAGTAAGTTGCTGTGGATACAGCAACTCGATATGCAAAGTATACTTAAATAATCACAGTAATTAAAACAAGTAAGGCGGAAGGTAAATAACACAATATTTAAAGTGGTTCGAGGTAAACCCCTCTACGTCCACTGGTCCTCCACACAGGAGTAAAAAGTTTATTATAATTACTACGTACACAACTACGTAATTATAACAACACACAATCAATATATCGTTCACACAGATTGATATAAAGATCTTAGCTTCAACCGTTCACACAGAGTGGTTTGAGCTAATGCTTGACTTGCTTCTTCACACACAGTTATGAAGCTTCGTCTTCCTCAATGCAAATCCTTCACACACAGTTCCGGAGAAGCACAGATTACTCAGTGCACACAGGGCTGATCTGGGTTTGTTCAAAGTATAGAACAGGGTATGAACAACAGCTTTGACTTTATGAGCTTCTAGCTGATGAAGTGTTGTTCAAGATGATGAGCATTGTATATCTCTTAGATCTGAGTTGCAGTAAGCTTTGGAGATATGTTTTGCTCTGATGATAACTTTGATAGCTTTGATAATTTCAGTCAATTAGATAACTTGGGTAACTGATCTTCAACGCCTTGATGAGATATATATAGTCTTCTGGAGAATATATCCGTTGAGATAAATCCGTTGAGCAAGATTCCATTCCAACGGGATGAAAAACACGATCCGAAATTTGTGGGATTTGAAGATCTGTTGACTGACAGTATTTAAATACTTTATCCTTGAGTATTTAAATACTTCTTCATCAATGGGACTTGACTTCTGAAGATTCCTTCTTTGTCCTGTTGATAGCTGTATGGAAGATCACTATATGGTGATTCGAGACAGTTTCCATACTTGGTCTTTATAAGACTTCTTTGCTGTACTGAAAGGTTCCACTATATGCTGGATTTGAGATAGACTTTCGATACAGGTTGACACTTCAACACTTCGATATAGTTTCCTTACTGTATTGAGGATTGGCATATATGTCAAAACCTCTTATCAACACAATTCGATACAGGGATTGATCATCCCGACTTTTTCGATACAGGGTATTTGTTATCCCAACAATTTCCCCCTTTTTGACAATTTGCCAAGACTTTAAAACTTTCAAGTCTTCTTGATGATGCCAAAACCTTCTTCATGAAACGAATTACTTTCTTTGATGATTTCTGGCAGATTTCTTGGTCTTCTGTTAAATGGTCTGTCTTTCAGCAACTTAGTCTAATTTATGAACTGCTCGCAGGCGAGTTCGATACAGCTAAGAATTTTTACAACTTAAGCTTATGATTGGCGCGCAGGCACAATCTTACAATGTATTCTAAATGCATACAACTGAAATTATGAACTGTTCGTAGACAAGTTCGTACAGCTTAATTTTCAAACAAGTTTCTATACTTGTGATTGTTATCCCAACAATTTTAAGTTATGTAATCATACATTGACATAGTAGATTACGAGTTGTAATCTTTCAAGACAAACAAACATTTTTATTGATATTCAAAAATAGAGTACATGGTTTGCTGTTTTGAATGAAAAATTACAAACAAAAATTACAAGAATTTCAGCTCCTATAGTCTGCATGCCTCTATGGCTTTTCCCCTGGATCATTCTCGGTTCCACGCCACCAGTTCTGTAGGGAATCGTTACCTCAATCTTGGTATATAGCTCTACCTTCATAGAATTTGTCAAAGGCAAGAATCCAGTCTTCTGGATGGGTGATCTGATCTCCTTTTCGATGCTTGGATTTCATATCTAGCTGGAGAGAAAGCTTTCCTTCTTCTAGCATCTTCGTGAATTTGTCTGCAGCCTCCGCTAAAGTCTTATAGCTTTTGAATATGGCGGATTCCCTGATAAGTTTAACAAAGTATCTCATCAGTTCATTCTTCCTCTATTTCTTCACCTCATCGGCAGTTGGATGGCGGTTGGTCGGCAGACGGATCTCAGAAGGTCTTTGAATTAAGTTTTGCCACGGGACATTTGGATCATGAAATTCATGTCGGGAGCCTGAAATCTTAAAGCTTTGAGAGGGAGGGGCTAGCTTGTTCAATTCAGCGGTAATGCTGTCTTGAGCAGCATTAAATTCCCTTTCATGCTGTAACCTTATTCTCCTTGCAGCTTCTCTTGCTTCTTCCCCCTTTTTGGAGTCATCAAGATGTCCTAGGATCTCAAGTGCGGCATCCTGTTTCGTCTCAATGTTTGTTATTCTTTCTACAAGGGTGGAAAGCACCTGCGACATATCCTTGATACTTTTGTCGTGGGCTCGAAATTGAGAAGTGGTTTCAATCATAGCAGCTGCGGTATTGGCCTCAGAAATGCGCATTTTGGATGCTTCTTCTCTCATGAGTTTCTCTTGTTTCTCTTGCATGATCTTCAGTGCTTGCTTGAATACTTCTGGCAATATAGTTAAGGCTTCTACTACTCGATAGACTTCATGTTGTAATGTAGTCATCTCTTCGACAGCAGAGGTGTGCATCCAATTAAGAGCTTTCTCGACTGAGTACAAGGCATTAACTGCATCCTGGATGAAGACAGTTTGAAGACCGAGAGCACGCAGGCACTCTTTCCTAGCAGCAGTGCTTGGAGAATCTGGCTTAGCAAAGTCTTCGGCACCGTTCAACCTTCTCAAATTCATGGTAGGGCGTGAATTGAGTTGAACATCCTTAGGTACAATACCATCCCCGGATTCCACGGTTGATGGGGCGGGAGCAACATTTTCGGGTTCGGCGGCGGGTGTTGTGTCCTCTGTTGCGAAGGTGCATCTCAGACATGGATACGGGAGGGATTGATTCCTCTGTTGTCTCTCAACAACTTCTTCTTCTTGAGCGGCGGCATGCTCGGGTGCCTGTTCCAAAATAATTTCTTCTTCCTCGACTTGAGGGACTGATTCCTCATCATCAGGAATGTTCTCTTGCTGTGGCGAAGGGGGCGCACTTCGACTTGATAGTCCTTCGTCACTCTTGGGTGGAGAGGCATCTCTGTCTTGAGCCTCTTCACGACTCATTCTCAGACCAACTTGTAAAGCATCATCATCATCTTTTGAGTCATCGTCATCTTTCGGATTTTGAGGAGAGTCCTCGTACTTATCTTTTCCTTTTCCCTGGCGCGATTTTTGCAGTAAATGGTTTTCAATCAGTTCCTTGCAGTTGAGATTGTCCCATTCGATCAGGGCTTCAACCTGTGTTGAGTCCGTCACTTCCAATACAAATTTCTCTTCATGGCTCCATTCGCTCCAGTTGTATAAAGTGTCATACGGAGCTAGCCTGTAGCTTTTCCATTTAAGGAATATTTCATATGCATGGTCAATCTGCACAGAGAGAAGGGTTTTGTTGATAATGGTGTCCGGGGAGGGACTGCGTACAACGTCTGAATCCGCTGTAGCGAGGGATTCCTCTAAAGGTGTGGGATCCTGTAGGGAAGTGGGATTCCTTATAGGGTACGGTGCCCCGAAGGAAGATTGATCCTGTACAGGTGTGGAATCCCGCATATGAGAAGTAGCTGTTGGCTCCGCAGGGGCAGCCGACTCGCTAGAGTCTTCTACGTTGGCAGATGTCCGATCATCCATCTTAGCCGCCAAAGGCTCAAGATCTACTGTCGATACAGTAGCGGGCACCTCTTCCACAGGGGTTGGGCCCTGAGGTAGATCTTCAGTGGGTTGCGCCACGGTGGAAACTTCTTCGGAGGTTTTGGTGGTTTTAGCTTTAGAAGGCCTCCTTAGCTTCCTTTTCGGCTTCTCACCAGCAGTAGGTGTCTTGTTGTGAGATCTTTTCCTCTTCTTTGAAGACTTCACATCCTGGGATTTCAAAGAAACATCCCTTGGGTCTTCAGACACGGGCATACTTTGGATTATAGGGTGGTTTCAGACCATAGTGCTCTGGTTATATGCTGAAGGCTTTACGCCTCCTAAGTATATCCGGGAGCTGTTTTTCTTTGCATCAGCGGATTGTGAGAGTCCGCATTTTGTCAAAATATGGTTTAAAATTAAACCAAATGACTTCTTCTGGGTGTCAGGCTTGCATACTTCCTACTGCAAACGCTTCAAGATTATCTGGCACCAGTTGACCTTTTAACAGGTCAGAATTGCAACCATCATCCTAAATATCAGATTAGTACACATTTCGAATGCACCGGTTCGATTCTCGATGATCCTGCAGCAAAAATCATGTAAATACACATATGGCAGGCAAAAATTCTTCTTGTGACATTTGGTTTGAACCATGTCAACAACTTTTGAGCCGGTGAACAGCCCATAATACTTCGTTATCAGCTATTGAGACCCAAACGTCTCAAGTTGTTCCATTGTCAGGCCATCAGCAAGTAGCCTGTAAATATTCTTGAGAAGATCTCGATCAATACAGATCTTCACTCCTTGAATGGTAGCAGTGATATCAGCAATGTGACCTCCCTGGGCCAGCGACAAAAAGCGTACGGTGGCTTTGAGGTAAAATTCCTCAACCAGGTGAACATCGTATTTCTCGGCGGTTTGACTTACAAGGCGGTAGAGGCCTTGTTGACGGAGATGAGTGATGATGAACTCCATGGATTATGCGACATTGGTTTCAGAGAGAATGTGCTCGATGACAACAGATCTTGAGAAGATCCGTCCATCGATGATGTTTGCGGTTTTCTTGAGTGCGGGAGAAGATGTCTGATCAGCCATTGATGATTGTTCAAGAAAAGTGTGAAAGGGAATAACCGAAATTTGCAGTAAAATGCAGAAAGCTATGTAGGCTGTATTTGCTTGAGTACTCTTAAATTTGCAGAAAGCGTAAAGAGTCTCTAATGGCAGTATCAGTCCTTTTATAGTGGGCGGCGAAGTAGGGTTTTGCAGAGTACGAATGGTCAGATTTAAGGGATGGGAGCCGGTTTTTGAAATCAACGATCAGGATGGACTGAGTGTAACTGGTACACTTATCCATTAAAATGTTAAAATATGAGCGGGTCCCACTTCTGACATTTTTTGTCACCCTAAATGCCTGAAATGGCGGTTTTAAAACATTAAACAATTTGAAACCATCGCGGCTTTTGAGATTCAGTTGTCCAGATGTCGTGTAAGGCATTTAATGTAAATGACGTTTGACATGAAAATAGGGCACGTGGACAAAAATTATTTTAAGAATGAAATTAATATAATATAATATTCACTGAATCGAAATCCTATAGCATGTGCTGTATCCGCGACGATACAGCGTTCCCCCTTAAAAGGTACATATAGGTTTTAAATTCCATACAACAACTTTTGGATTAATGTTGTATTCATGGGTCCGACTGTATTCCCCCTTAATTATTGCACACGTCAGCTGTAGGATTATTCATATGTCTTTGTTCACTACAGTGCTGTATTGACGATTCTGAGTGTACAGATAATTAATGTTGGACACTGTATTCTTGGGTCTTACAGCATTCCCCCTCAATTGTTGAGTAAAAACAATAAATTACTTACACGGAGTCGGGCTGTAGCATTCCCAATTCTTGTCTAAGCATGTTGAATCTGGCTGTGTCGAGCGGCTTGGTGAAGATGTCGGCCAGCTGAATGTCTGTATGAACCTTTTCGAGGCAAACATCTTTGTTCTCGACATGATTCCTTATAAAATGATGCTTCATGTTGATATGCTTAGTGCGCGAGTGCAGGACAGGATTGTGCGTTATTGCAATTGCACTCGTGCTATCACACATGATTGGAGTCTCTCTGGATTCAATTCCATAATATGATTGGATTGCGTTGTTGCATCCAAAGGATCTGCATACAGCAACTACCAGCAGCATAGTATTCTGATTCAGCCGTGGAAAGTGAGTTAGCCAATTGCTTCTTACTGAACCAAGAGACAAGTCTAAGTCCAAGAAAGTGACAAGTTCCACTTGTACTCTTCCTATTTAGCTTGCAACCTCCGAGATCCGAGTCGCTGTATCCAACTAAATCGAATCTGCCTGCCTTAGGATACCATAGTCCTACATCGACTGTTCCTTTAATGTACTTCAGAATTCGTTTAGCTGTATTGAAGTATGATTCCTTAGGTGCTACTTGATACCTCGCATACACTCCAACAGAAAACTGGATATCAGGTCTGCTAGCCGTTAGGTACATGAGTGAACCAATGAGCTTCCTGTAGAGTGATTGGTCAAACGGCTTTCCGGCTTCATCAGCACTAATTTGCACGGAAGTCCTCATGGGGGTTGGCGATGATTTGGAAGTGTTCATTCCAAATTTGTTGAGAAGCTCCTTGCTGTATTTTTCCTGGTTGATGAAAATACTTGTAGGCAATTGCTTTACCTGCAAACCTAGGAAATAACTAAGTTCTCCCATCATACTCATTTCAAATTTACTTTGCATGAGATGAGAGAACCTTTGACACAAAGCAAGGTTAGTTGAACCAAAAATTATATCATCTATGTAAATTTGTACCATTAGAAGGTCATCACCTTCCTGTATTTTGAACAAGGTCTTGTCCACAGCACCTTTCTCAAATCCATTATTGGTTAGATACTGGGACAGGGTCTTATACCAGGCTCTAGGGTCTTGCTTAAGTCCATACAGTGCTTTCCTTAGCCTGTATACTAGGTCGATACCGTCTGTGTTGGCAAACCCTGGTGGTTGTTCAACATAAACTTCTTCGGCAAGGTCTCCATTCAGGAATGCACTCTTGACGTCCATTTGGTATACAATAAAGCTCTTATGGGCGGCAAAGGTTAAGAATATCCTAATGGCTTCTAGCCTGGCTACGGAAGCAAAAGTTTCGTCATAGTCGATGCCTTCTTCCTGGCTATAGCCTTGTGCGACTAGTCTGGACTTATTCCATATAATAAGTCCATTTCGATCCTTTTTGTTTCGAAACACCCATTTGGTTCCTATAACCGATTGATGTGTAGGTCTGGGTACAAGATAATACATTGTTTCTTTCGAAACCGTTAAGCTCTTCTTCCATAGATGTTATCCAATGAGAATTAGTAAGAGCGTCTATGGTCGAAACAGGTTCGGACTGGGCTAAGAATACAGCGATAGTGCACATATTGAGTCTTCTAAGCTCGGATTGAGATTTCCATTCAGGAAACTGTGATATCTCAGTATCAAGTTCTTATTGTGCACAAAGTACATTTCCTTGTGTACTCTGTATTCTCCTACGAGTAGAAACACTAGCATGTATGTTTCCAATGATCAGCTCTTGCGGGTGATCTCTCAACCATCTTCGGTCGGGTTCTAATTCTGGGTCCCGTACTGTATCAAGAGTTTCTGTAGATACAACTTCAGCTTGTACAGCGTCGGCTTCATCTACGTCAATTCTTACAGCTGCGGGGTTGATTTCTAGATCAACGACAGGTTCTATGGGAGTTGGAGGATCCAAGATAGAGAGTTGTTGGATGTTCTGAGTAATATCATCTACTCCTGTAGGGTCATGATGAGGTTCGTCGAACACTACATGAACTGATTCCTCGATAGTCAGCTTCCTTTTATTAAAGATCCTGTAAGCTTTGCTAACGGAGGAGTATCCTACAAATATTCCTTCATCTGATTTCTCATCAAAGGTTCTAAGTTGATCCTTCCCATTATTCAATACATAACACCTGCATCCAAAAATGTGAAAATATGAAACTAACGGAGTTTTGTTGTTCCATACCTCGTATGCTGTTTTGTTGTGGTGCTTGTTGACGATACAGTGGTTTTGAGTGTAGCATGCTGTATTGGTTGCTTCACCCCAGAAACGCTGTGGCAACTTGCTTGCGGCAATCATTGTCCTCGTTGCTTCTTTCAGCATCCTATTCTTTCGCTCGGCAACACCATTTTGTTGAGGTGTCCGGGCAGCTGAGTATTCGTGCTGTATCCCATTCTCCGAACAGTATTGCTCTATGAAGCGGTTAGTAAATTCTGTACCTCTGTTGGAACGAATGCACACGATACTCAATGCCTTTTCACTTTGAAGCTTTCTCAAGAGCTCGGGCAGCTTTGATGTTGTTTCCTTCTTCTTGCTTAGGAAAATCGTCCAAGCATACCTGGAATAATCATCAACAACAACCATGCAGTATTTCTTACCTCCCAAAATTACTGGGTCTACAAGACCGTAGAGATCCATATGTAGCATCTCCAACACTCTTTGGGTTGAAAGGTAGGATTTGCTCTTCAGGGTTGACTTGATTTGCTTGCCTTTCTGACATGATCCGCAGACGCTGTCCTTTTTTAATGACACGTTTGGCAATCCTCTTACCATTCCCTATCTTGAGAGCTTGTTGATCGTCTTGAAGTTGACGTGAGACATCCTCTTGTGCCATAACCAGCTAATATCTGCAGTGCCTTTGGCAACAATGCATGGAATTGAGGAGCTCATAGGCTTCCAGTCATCAATATACATGTTACCTGATCTGCTTCCTGTAAGCACAACTTCTTTGGTCTAGATGTTCTTTACTCTATAGCGATCTATATAGAATTTCACCGAGAACTGTTTATCACAGAACTGGCTAATACTAAGTAGATTGTACTGTAAGCCTTCAACATATGCAACATCGGTGACTTTGAATTTTCCGACAAGTAGGTTTCCTTTCCCTCTTGTTCTTCCATTAGATTTATCACCGAAACGAACTTTTGGACCGCGACCTTCTACAAAATCTGATAGCTTACTTCTATCTCCAGTCATGTGCCGAGAGCATCTACTATCGAAGTACCAGGTGTCCTCCTCTATGATGTCCTGTATGCAAACAGATTAAGTAGATTTAGGTCCCCTTTGATTTTTGGGTCCATAAATGTTAGTTCCTCTAGGTACCCAAGTTTTCCTACAGCAATTGGTTTACTGTAGGTCATACTCGGTACAGTGTTGCGATATCTATGTGGGGCATATCCGTAGTCGCTATAACCATGATAATTATTATGCATGTAAAATTCAGGGTTATTATTATTAATCCAGTACGAGTGCCGTCTTGGAGGTGGAGCCATTTTCTTTGGCCTAACAGATTGCCTTCTGGGTCTCCAGTTGGATTCCCAACGCTGTTGTTGATACTTTGCGGGCACTTGCTGTCTCGAGGAATAACGGGGCTCCTGTATCCAATACTTTGGCATGCTGTACTGATAGTACTGCCGTGCGGGCCTTTGGTAGTTGGATACAGTCTTCCTTCTGAACGGCTGTTGGCGCTGTTGATATGCTCTGGGAGCATGCTGTTGAGTGCGCCTCACAGGTTGGAACGGCTTATGATTCCGCTGTCTGGAATAGGATTGTGGGGGCGGAATAGCAGCCTTTGTTGTTCGCTGTGCAACAGGTTCCTTTACGGGACTCGAAGTTTCTTTCGAAACAGGAATGTGTTCCACATTCTTGACGAACACTGTACTAGTTTTCTCTTTGTTTGAACATGAGCTGTATCCTAAGCCACTTTTATCATGAGCATGTTGCCCAGTGCTTAGAATTTCTTCCATTCTTTTGGACGATTTCTCCAACGATTTTAGAGTGGTCTCAAGTTCAATTTCTCGTTTTTCGAGAGTTGTGACTTTGGCTTGAAGTAGAACCAAATCATTTTTCTTTCTCTCGTTGTGAGTTTTAACCTCACTTAGTTTATGAGCAAGTTGATGATTGCTCTCCATGAGTTTTTCAAAATCGACTTTGCTGGTTTCACAATCAATAGACATATTTTCATAATTCATTTTCAGCAAGTCATTTTCATCTTTCAGCTCTAGGTTAGACAGTTGTAGCTGTATATTCTCATTTTTCAATGTCTCATGGGGCTTTTGAATGTTTTTAAACTCATTCATCATGTTTTCAAATGTATGAGATGCATTTGATGGAATAGCTGAGGTTGAGCTTACCTCATCATCGCTATCTTCACCTTCCGGAATGTCTTTGGCCATAAAGCACATATATACTTTATCATCAAACTCATCGTCAGATGAATCACTTTCAGTGACCACCTGAAGACATTCTTATGATTTGTATGGTCTGGGGAGGCTTCTGATTCTCCAATCGGGGCCTTGATCTTGTTTTTCCAAGCACGTCTTCTTTCATCTCTCTCTTGTTGATCGGCCTCCAGCAACCTTTGAACTTTGGGATGAGGACATTTATTTGCATAATGTCCTGGTTTCCTAATTATAGCCTCAAGTTAGCATCAGGATGATGTTTCTACTTACCTTGTGGACAGTTTGGGCTGTAGGAGTCTTTCCTGCATCGCTTGATGAACTTTTGAATTTGTGCATGAGAAGCGCCATTTCATCTTGAGAGGATGTCGTCGTCATCACAACATTCTTGTGACTTGACTTCGACGAGCTGGGCATGCTGTGTCGACGGTTCGATACAGCGGCTAGTGCTGTAACCTTTGAAGGAGATTCTTCAGCTTTCTCTCTTCTGTCAATATCATACTCAAAAGCTTTGAGGTCAGAGAAGAGATCAAAAGTAGATATTTCATTAAGATTGCAAGATACACGCATAGCTGTGGTCTTAATGTCCCATCGGGCAGGGAGAGATCTGAAAATTTTTAAGTTCTTCTCCTTTTGGGTATAAATTTTGCCCAAAGCTTCAAGTTCACCAACAATACCAGTGAATCTGAGGTCAAGTTCCTCAAGTGTCTCAGTTGGTTTCATTTCGAAAGATTAAAATTGTTGAGTCAGTTTTGAAATTTTGTTTTCTTTTGAGAGCTCAGTTCCCTCACAAATCATCTTGAGTTTATCCCAGATTTCCTTGGCTGTTTTACAGCTCTTTACCTTCGAGAATGTGCCTTTGTCAAGAGTGACAAATAACGCGTTCTTAGCCACATTGTCGAGGTTGGCTCGCTTTCTTTCACCTGTGGTCCATTGCTCGCGTTCCTTCTCGAGCATCTCAGCATGGGCTTGGCCTTCAATCCTTGCGGCCGTGTTTACCTTCATGATCTTGATAGGGCCATCCTGTATAACAAAAATCATCTCTTCGTGCATTGCTGCAAGATGAGCCTCCATCCTAATTCTCCAATCATCAAATTCGTTAATAGAGAACATAGGCACTTTGTTGATCATAGAAGTATCCACGTGAAAATAAAGAAATGAAAGAGACTGTTTTAAAGGTTAAGTGATTTTGGATCTGATTCGGTTAAAAATACGACTGATTCTTTTTAGAATCAACCTCTCCGATACCACTTTTTGGCCACTAAGTATACTGGATACAGCTTGGGAAGTAGTTTAAACAACAAGCTGTACTGATTTTAAATCTGAGTGCGTAGCGAAAGTCTAGAATACAGTAAGTTGCTGTGGATACAGCAACTCGATATGCAAAGTATACTTAAATAATCAAAGTAATTAAAACAAGTAAGGCGGAAGGTAAATAACACAATATTTAAAGTGGTTCGAGGTAAACCCCTCTACGTCCACTGGTCCTCCACACAGGAGTAAAAAGTTTATTATAATTACTACGTACACAACTACGTAATTATAACAACACACAATCAATATATCGTTCACACAGATTGATATAAAGATCTTAGCTTCAACCGTTCACACAGAGTGGTTTGAGCTAATGCTTGACTTGCTTCTTCACACACAGTTATGAAGCTTCGTCTTCCTCAATGCAAATCCTTCACACACAGTTCCGGAGAAGCACAGATTACTCAGTGCACACAGGGCTGATCTGGGTTTGTTCAAAGTATAGAACAGGGTATGAACAACAGCTTTGACTTTATGAGCTTCTAGATGATGAAGTGTTGTTCAAGATGATGAGCATTGTATATCTCTTAGATCTGAGTTGCAGTAAGCTTTGGAGATATGTTTTGCTCTAATGATAACTTTGATAGCTTTGATAATTTCAGTCAATTAGATAACTTGGGTAACTGATCTTCAACGCCTTGATGAGATATATATAGTCTTCTGGAGAATATATCCGTTGAGATAAATCCGTTGAGCAATATTCCGTTCCAATGGGATGAAAAACACGATCCGAAATTTGTGGGATTTGAAGATCTGTTGACTGACAGTATTTAAATACTTTATCCTTGAGTATTTAAATACTTCTTCATCAACGGGACTTGACTTCTGAAGATTCCTTCTTTGTCCTGTTGAGAGCTGTATGGAAGATCACTATATGGTGATTCGAGACAGTTTCCATACTTGGTCTTTATAAGACTTCTTTGCTGTACTGAACGTTTCCACTATATGCTGGATTTGAGACAGGCTTTCGATACAGGTTGACACTTCAACACTTCGATACAGTTTCCTTACTGTATTGAGGATTGGCATATATGTCAAAACCTCTTATCAGCACAATTCGATACAGGGATTGATCATCCCGACTTTTTCGATACAGGGTATTTGTTATCCCAACAGTTAGAATTTAATATAATTTGGTTTAATTCGATAGAAATATTTTTACTTCATCATCATAGTCCTCTCTGTGGAATTGACCTTGCACCGCATTTCTACATCGAACGAATCGTGCGCTTGCGAGTATTAGACTAAAGAATCAACAACAAGTTTTTGGCACTGTTGCCGGGGAGGCGCAAACGAAGTATACGAAGACTGTCGTCACCAAGTTAGTTAAATTCTTCTACTAGTTATTTATTTTCCTGTCTTTTTTTTTATTCTTACTATTATTATCTGTCTTTTTACATTCATTTTAAATTGTGTTAGTTTAAATAATAATTAGTAGTATTTTTCTTTTTTGTTCATAAAAAATCTGAAAAATAATAAAAACTTATAATAATAAATATAAAAATATAAGTAATAATAATAATAAAAACTAATGTTCATTTTCGTAATAATAATAATAAATAATATAAAAAAAAGTCCAAAATATATAGAAATCTAAAAAAATCCAAAAAGTTTGAAAAAAAAAACGTAACCTATTTATTTTTATAATTAAAAAAAAAATAAAAAAAATTCAGACTTTATGGTAATATTTTTGTAATTCTGAATATTAATATTGAAAAAAAAAATTTTAATTTAAATTCGTAAAAATAAAAAAATAAATTAAGAAAAATAATCTAAAATATTATTTTCCATAATAAATAAAAATCTGAATTATTTTATTTTATTCTAAAAGAAAAACTTGCTAGTTTTATTTTTCTTAAAAAAATACTTTTCATAAAAAAATTTTAAAATATAAAAAAAACTGATTAAGAACTAATAATTAAATAATCTGTAGTATATATAATAAAAAAATCGTTATCTCTATTTCTGAACTTTGAATTTTTTTAATAAAAATAGAAACTAATATTTCTAAAATAAAATTACAATATTTTAATAAAAAGGGAAAATACTAAAAAAAATTAAAAACCTGAAAATTTATAAAAAAACAGAAACGAAAATTGGTAATAAAAAATCTTTTTATTGTTTGCATAAATAAAATAAAAGTTTGTAATTTTTATTCTTTTTAAAAAAAATCTAAAACTTTTTCTCCCATGAAAAAAAAATATATATTTGGATATATATATATAGCTCAATATTGTTAGTCTAAAAATGTAATAAAATTATAATAAATATAAAAAAATATAAAAACTTAAAAAATATAAACTATAAAAAACAAAAAAAATCAGAATTTTTTCGTAAAATTTTAAAATAATTTATATCTTGTCTTTAGTTTAAATACAATCTTGTAGTGGTAAATTTAGATTGTGTTTTTAGTTGTTATGTTTCATTTACAATATTCTTAGACATTTAGTTTAATTGCAATATTTCTTGTCGTACAATTTAGTTTATCAAATTGATATTGTTTCCATAGATCAATTAGTAAATTTATTCCTTTGCAATCTGTTACATCCTACAATATTAGTAATAATTATAATAATTATCATTATTATCATTATTAATAATAAAAATATAGAAAAAACTCAGAAAAATAATAATTAAAACAATAAAATCCTTTAAAAGATTCAACAAGGGATTGATATTTTTCATTCACTACTTTGTTCGATTTGAATAGAGAAAGCTAAATATCAATCTTGTACAAACTGATTTTGAAAACCGACTGAATTTTGGCAAAAGGTCTCTGTTGTACATGCCGAAAAAAGTTGGATTTTAAGTGCGACTGTTGTGACGCCTCCAACGATCTGGAAGTTCGATCGACTATCATAATTTGGTTTGTATGCAAAGTTAAAAAAAATTAAAATATTGGTGAATGCAAGTTTGGCAATAAAATAATAAAGGTCGATTAACGAGAAGAAGATTGTCCTTAACTAAAATTGAAGTCCAACAAATAAAAGTGATACAAAAAATGGACGAAATTGAAAATCAGAATAATCAAGTTGCAAAAGAGAAAACTTTAATAGAATATTTTTCTCCAGTAAGTGCTAATTCTTCTTCTTGCATAGTGTTGCCTACGACTAATGCAACGAACATAAACCATCAATAATTCAACTTCTTCCATCTTTTCACGGTTTGGAAAGAGAAGATCCGTATATGCATGTCAAGGAATTTCTCGATATTTGTTCTACTTTCCGATTCCAAAATTTCTCTGATGAATCTGTCAAACTTAGACTATTTCCATTTTGCCTCAAAGATAAAGCAAAATTCTGGCTAAATTCTCTTCAATCAAGAACAATTACTAGTTGGGACCAACTAGTGAATAAATTTCTCGCAAAAATTTTTCCAATATCCAAAACTGATAGTCTTAGAATAGAAATATCAGAATTTTTCCAAAAAGAAAATGAAGAATTTTGTAAGTGTTGGGAAAAATTTAATTATTTAATCCTTAAATGTCCCCATCATGGTGTTGAAATATGGCGTTTGGTAAAATATTTTTATGACGGTTTAACTCCAAACAATCGCCAATTAATCCAATCAATGCATGGTGGAAAATTTCTTCACCTTATTGGAGACGAATCTTGGAATGCACTAGAAAATATGTCAATTAATTCACAACAATGGAACTCACTCGACTCTAGACCAAATCGATGCATACGACCTCAAAAAAGGTGGAATTTACGAGGTTAAACAAGATGTTGAAATAAAATCTACTATAGATGATTTAATACGAAAAGTGGATGCGTTAGTCTTGAAGCAATCCATCACCTCGTCAAACTCAAAAAATAAATTTTGTATTTCATGTGCGGAATCGTTTCATTCATCTCAATCTTGTCCCTCTGGTCTACAAAATCAAGAAATTTTTAATGAAGAAGTCAATGCATTACAGTCATATGAAAAATCTTCGGATAGTCTATTTGCTCCAACTGATAATCCAAATTGGAGGAATCATCCAAATTTTTCCTGGAAGCAGAACATGCCTCCAATGAATCAAGGAGGACATCAAATGAACATGTCAAATCAACAAAATGTCTATCCTAATCAATATCCTCCAAATACTTATCAGTATCCTTCTACAGTGCCAAAGAAACCATCTTTAGCAGATACGTTGCAACAATTCATGCAATCTACTCAAGAAATGTTCCAATCAACTCATCAAGTTGTACAATCAAACTCACAAGCTATTTCTAAGCTTGAAACACAAATTGGTCAACTTGCAACAAATTTAGCTGAAAGAGAAAAAGGAAAATTTCCGAGTCAATTCATCCCTAATCCTAAAGGACAATATGAAGTAAACTCTTCTAACGCAGAAGTTCAGTCCATAACTACCCTTAGAAGCGGAAAAGAAATACAAAAGCCTGACTATGATCCGGAAGAAAAATCAAATGAACCACAAGTTTCAAAACCAAAAGATTCTAAGGAAAAACAAAATCCTTATGTTCCAAAAGCTCCATTTCCTGAAAGACTTATTCCAAAAGATAAAAGTGCGCAATACAAAGAAATATTGGAAATATTTAAACAAGTTCGAATAAATATTCTATTCCTTGATGCTATTAAACAAGTGCCTGCTTATTCTAAATTCTTGAAAGATCTTTGCACTGTAAAAAGAAGAACAAATGTTCCAAGAAAGGCATTTTTAGCTGAACATGTTAGCTCAATAATCCAAAATAAAACTCCCGTTAAGTATAAAGATCATGGTAGTCCTACAATATCTTGTGTCATTGGAGATCACATCATTAAACGAGCATTGCTTGATTTAAGAGCCAGTGTGAATTTATTACCATATTCTGTTTATACACAACTTGGATTAGGGGAGCTAAAATCAACATCTGTGATACTCCAACTAGCTGATAGAGATCTATAAAAGTACCTCAAGGAATCGTAGAGGATGTTCTGATTCAAGTAGATAAATTCCACTTTCCTGTTGATTTTATAGTCCTAGACACTGAACCTGTTGAGAATACCAAAGACCAAATCCCTGTTATTTTAGGAAGGCCATTTTTAGCTACTTCAAATACATTAATTAATTGTAGAAATGGCATCATAAAATTTTCTTTTGGAAATATGACCGTTGAACTAAATATGTTTAACATTTCTCAACAACATGATGATTACGATGATGTCTGTGAGGTAAATATGATAGAGAGTATGAGTCCTTATTTCTTTCCTAAAATAGATGATGGTGATGATGAATATGATATTTTTGAAAGCTGTCTTGCTCATTTTGGCTCAGATTTTGACATTGATAGTTCAATTAATGAAATGAATTCTTTATTATAGTCTACACCATTATTGGATAATGATAAATGGAAAGCTAAAACTGAACCATTTGAGAGTCAAATGAATAAAGAAGTACCTATTGAAGATTCAAAGATAGAGCTCAATCCATTACCTAAGTCTCTAAAATATGCATTTTTAGGACCATCAGAAACCCTGCCTGTCATCATAGCATCTGATTTAGATGAAGAACGAGAAGATAAATTAATCAATGTTCTTAAAGAACATAAAGAAGCAATAGGCTGGACCATCTCCGATATTAAAGGTATTAGCCCTTCTATATGCATGCATCGAATTCACCTTGAAGAAAATGCAAAAACATCCCGAGAATTTCAAACAAGACTAAATCCTAATTTGAAAGAAGTTGTAAGAGCTGAAATAATCAAACTCTTATATGTAGGGATCATCTACCGTATTTATGATAGCTCTTGGGTCAGTCCTGTTCACATAGTTCCAAAGAAATCTGGCATAACTGTAATCACGAATGAAGAAAATGAACTTGTTCCAACCAGAATTCAAACTGGATGGAGAGTCTGTATTGATTACGGAAAATTGAACTCTGTTACAAGAAAAGATCACTTTCCACTTCCTTTTATTGATCAAATGCTAGAAAGGTTAGTTGTTCATGCTTATTATTATTTTCTTAACAGATATTCTGGCTATAACCAAATTCCCATTGCTCCAGAAGATCAGGAAAAAACTACTTTTACCTGTCCTTTTGGCACTTTTGCTTACCGACGAATGCCATTTGGTTTGTGCAATGCACCTGCTACTTTTCAGCGGTGTATGATGAGAATTTTCTCTGACATGGTTGAGCGATTTTTAGAAATTTTTATGGATGATTTTTCTGTATTCGGGTCTAGCTTTGATGAATGTTTACACCACTTAACCTAAGTTTTGGTTAGGTGTAAGGAGAAGAATCTTGTCCTAAACTGGGAAAAATGTCATTTTAGGGTTAAAAAAGGAATTGTCTTAGGACATGTGATTTCTGAAAAAGGAATTGAGGTGGAGAAATCTAAAGTTGACTTAATATTTAGTCTTCCACCCCCATGAACGATTAAAGAAATTTGATCATTCTTAGCTGGTTTTTACCGTCGATTCATCAAAGATTTTAGCAAAATATCAAGGCCATTATGTAATTTACTTTCAAAAGACACACCTTTCGTATTTGATGATCATTGTCTAAAAGCTTTTAAGACACTTAAATCTATGTTGAGCTCTGCACCTATCATCAAATCTCCAAACTGGAATTTTCCTTTTGAAATAATATGTGATGCATCCGACTATGCCGTTGGTGTAGTATTGGGTCAAAGAGAAAATAAATTTCCAACTGTAATATATTATGCAAGCAGAACTCTAAGTGATGCCCAATTAAATTACTCTACAACTGAAAAAGAATTACTTGCAGTTGTTTTTGCCTTAGACAAATTTCGACCTTACTTGATTGACTCGAAAGTCATAATTTACTCCGATCATGCTGAATTGAAATATCTTCTTTCTAAGAAAGATGCTAAACCTCGCTTGATCTGTTGGATTCAATTGTTACAAGAGTTTGACTTAAAAATTCGAGATAAAAAAGGTTCTGAAAATGTTGTTGCTGATCATTTGTCTAGGATAATCGTGAATTTTACTGATAAAGAACCTTCCATTAATGAAACTTTCCCTGATGAACAACTCATGTCTGTTTCTCACATACCTTGGTATGCAGGCATTGTCAATTACCTTGTCACTGGTAACTTGCCATCTCATTGGAATAACCACGATAAAACAAAAATTTTAAATAAAGAGAGATTCTTTTGGGATGATCCATATTTGTTTAAATATTGTCCCGATCAAATCATTAGGAGATGAGTGTCTGAACCTGAACAACAAAATATCATTGCCTTTTGTCATGATCATGCATGTGGAGGTCATTTTATTTCAAAGAAAACAACTGCTAAAATTCTGCAATGTGGTTTTTATTGGCCAACACTTTAAAAAGATACACATTCATATTGCAGCACATATGATAGATGTCAAGGTTTAGGTCGAACTTCTAAAAGAAATATGATGCCTTTAAACCCAATTTTAATTATTAAAATATTCGATGTTTGGGGCATAGATTTTATGGGACCTTTTTCAATTTCTTTTGGCAATCTTTACATCCTTGTGGCCATCGATTATGTTTCATATGGGTAGAAGCAATTGCTTGCAAAACAAATGACCACAAAGTCGTGGTAAGTTTTTTAAAAGAAAATATTTTTTCCAGATTTGGAACACCACGAGCAATTATAAGTGATGGACGAAAATATTTTTGTAACCAATTTTTGAATCATTTATTTAAAAAATATGGTGTTACACATAAAGTTGCTACTCCTTATCACCCTCAAACAAGTGGACAAGTTGAAATTTCAAATAGATAAATCAAACATATTCTTGAAAAAATTGTTAATCCTACAAGGAAAGATTGGTCTTTGCGATTGAATGATGCATTTTCGGCTTACCGTACTGCTTTTAAAACTCCCATCAGAATGTCTCCATTTAAGCTTGTCTTTAGAAAACCATGTCATTTGCCTGTTGAATTAGAACATAGAGCATATTGGGCCATAAAACGATTAAATTTTTCATTAGACTTAGCTGGAATTCATAGAAAACTTCAACTAAATGAATTGGAAGAAATAAGAAATGATGCTTACGGTTGTGCAAGGAAATATAAGGACAAAACGAATTTTTTTCATGATAAATACATCTTGAGAAAAACTTTTTCTCCTGGTCAAAATGTCCTTCTTTTTAACTCTCGTTTGTTATTATTTCCAGGCAAGTTGCATTCACGATGGTCTGGTCTATTTATTATTCGTACGGTCTATCCTCACGGAGCTGTAGAAATTGAAAATCCAAAAATTGGTAATGTTTTTAAAGTGAATGGTCAACGGTTAAAACCATATTTGGAATTAAAATCTTTTGAGGTAGAAGAGGTTTTTCTTAAGGACCCCGATATTGTGAATTGAGACTCCATTGTGTTTGTCCGGTCAATTGGCGGATAACGGTACTCCGGGACTAGTAAAGTCGGATTTTTCAGTTTCCCACAACAGCTGCTTTTGTAGATATTTTTTAATTTTTTTATTTTTTAATTATGGAACAAACTTTGAAAACAATTGAAAAAAGATTTCCCTTTCTTTGCAAAAAAGTCATTTTGAAAGTTTAAAAAACGAGACTTGAAAGAATGAGGTTGCTTATGAATAAAGGCATACCATTTAATATTCGATTCATTATTGAAGCCAAAGTGAGAATAGCAGGTGAATTCACGGAAACACCAACTAGATTTTTACTAGGGCTTGGAAAAAGTTCATATGCCAAGAAACGACGAGCAAAGAAAAAGGCCGTTTGCTACAAATGTGCTACGTGGAACTGTGATTCAAGATGTCGATCTTTAGGAATTCCTTCCACAAACAGAGAAGATAAAATTCAGTTCATCAAGGATGGTCTGAATAAGGAGAATTTAGATGATATCGAGATTTCTCTTGACACGCATCCTAATGGACTTGTACATTATGGGATTCGATGTTTGTGTAATAAATTCAAACCAGAATATGAACAATATCTGACATTAAAAGACACTGTTTGCCAATTTGTAAGAAAATTGGATGGGAAGCTTCTCCCCGACTCATAGAAGGCGTTTAAGCCATTTCTGAACGTAAAATTATAGGAAGATGTGAGCCATAATCACAACTACTGTACATACACATGAGTATCTTTACTTTTTGTCGTTTTTTTTAGATTTTCTGAATAAGAAAGTGATACGCTATAAATGCATTCATTATTCTATTGAGTAGTTGAAGCGCAATTAACGGGGTTACATATTTGATAAATATTTTTACTTTATTTTGCATCTATAAATAAACATTGCATTTGTTTCTTTTCTGCATCCCTGGAACTTGTATTCTTTTCATTTTCTCTCTAAGTAATTTTCTTTTCAAATAAATGGAATCATCATCTTCCACAAAAAGATTCAACTCCATCTGCATTTTTGGTGGAGCTAGTCATGGGAAATAGGCTTGCTTTACTGAAGCAGCCCAAAACTTGGATCGCACCTTAGGAGAAAAATGCATTCATGTAGTTTATGGAGGAGGAAGTCTAGGATTAATGGGACGTGCTGCTGCTTCTGCCTATATGGAAGGAGTAAAAGTGTTTGGAATCATTCCAAAACCTCTAGCTGAAAGTAAAATCACCGGAGCAACCATTGGAGATGAGTTCAGAGCTGTGAATATGCAAGACCGCATAACTCACATGACAAATAATGTTGATGCCTTTATCACCCTTCTCGGTGGTTTTGGCACTCTTGAGGAACTTTTCATGTGGTTACTAGAGCCCAGCTAAATGTTCATACGAAACCAATAGGTCTGCTAAATGTCAATGGTTTCTTCGATGGTTTACTATCTTTCATCAACTACTCTTCTGAAAAAGGTTTTATTTCTGAGCGTGCTAAACGAATCATAGTAGTTGCGACAACGCCAGAAGAGCTGATCAAAAAACTTATTGCATTTGTTCCTGAACCAGACCCAGCTCTAGCTAATATTGTTTGGATGGAAGATTTCACTGTGCGGAAACGCAAAATTGATGCATTCATTTCCCTCTGATATCCCACTTCATTCCTCTTGTTGTTTTTTACTTTTTAACGGGTGTAAAAATCGTGAAAATGATGGCAGCTTAAGGAGTTTCTTTTCGACCTCTTGACGCGCATCTATCCATGATTTATTTATTGTTATTTCTATTACTGTATTTTTTCTCGTTTGTTTTTAATAAAAGCATTGATGGCAGTGTAAGGTGACTCTTCGGACTCTCTTGAAGAGCATCTAGGTTATTTGTGTTATACTTCCAGGTATATATTTTCTTTTGTTGTTTTGCCACTTATTTCTTGCAGGTCCAATAAAGGCTTGAGCGAAGCGTCATCTTTCATAAACAGGGAAGCCTTCTTTAAATCCTTACTCCATTGTTCTTTTTACACAATAAGGATATTGTTTATCATTAAGTGTGGGGGAAGGTATATATCTATATCTAGATATATATATATATATATACATAAATAATATAATAAAAAGGTTGAAAACCACGGCACGGTTTTCTTGATAAAATATTAGTTAAAAAAAATCATTTTTGGGATGTTTCACTGGTTTTGATAATGGATTTGGATGAAGGTGTATGTGAATCAGTACACAATACCATTTTCATGAGTTTTGAGCATTAGAGCAATCCTTATATATACGCTCTATATTTTTTATTGTGTGGTCAATCATATTGTGTTCATTCTAGAACTTGCTCATTTATACATTTCGAGACTACATTCATAAACTCTTGTATTAAGATGATAAAGGTAATTAGGACTAACCCCTTGTTGGCTTATATTTTTCCACGCATTACATTTTATCCTTAGAAGACCCATTGAGCCTTGACCTATTTCTTTGATCAAGCACATTACTTTAGCCATTATCTATTCTTGTTGATGACTCATCCATTTGCACCCTCTAGTCAAAGATTTAATTGTGAACTAGATATGTGGCAAATTGGGACCGATGTTCATAAGAGTATTGTGGAGATCAAGAGATTTCGTTGAAACTGAAAAGGTGTGAAGTACATTGGAGTATTGAACTGAATAAAAAAGAAATATAAATAAAGGCCAAAAAAAGAACGGCCAGAAAGAAAAATGTGGGAGATCAAGTGCGAAAATAATCACTATGTATACATAAAATAGCACTTGAACTATCCCTTGAGTGATACATAATTCCTTCCAGAAGATCTACTGCATACTTTTTCTTACACAAGAGTATGACCTTGCCAGATGAATATTCAATTACCATGTAAAGTACAGAATAACTTGGGGATGATGGTTTGAGAGTTTTCATTACAATAGAGAGGATGTTGATTGTTATTTGTAGGACTTGTTACGCATCTCAATTCACAATTGATTTTGGCTAGCAAACCTCATAATTTTCCCTTTATCCTACCCATACCCAAAGCCACGTTACAACCAAAAGAAAGACCTTTTGATTTATGCATGAGTTTATTTTTTTTAGTAGCGGAGATTTAATTTTTGACCAAACATATGGTAATGACATATTATGCTTTGATACAAGTGAACTCTTATCGAATATTCCTTATATACACTTGAGTGAAGAGTGACATCCACCGTGAGGGTATTGGTTTTTTTTTTTTGCATTTGATTCTCAATGAAGTTGTTAGAATTTGGTGCGGCGTCCTATTTTTCTCTGATCTCACTTGGGTCATGATCACTTGTTCTCTCTTGATATTGGTTTTGTCATGATTTTTTTCAGCATATGAGTATTATAACTCGGGTATAAGATTTGCTCGAGGACGTGCAAAAGATAAGTGTGGGAGAATTTGTTTGGTATATTTTGAGTAATATTTTTATTAGTATTTTATGTATATAATTGTATGTTTTGTGTGACAATTTATCATTTTTAACATATATTTATATTATTTTATTTTGTTAGAATTTTCTATTATTTTGTGTCATTTTTGGACAATTAAATAGAATTAAATTATATATGCAGGTTAACCAACCGGTACAAGACAAATCAATTGATTCAAGGACGATATTTTTCCAAAATTCAAATACAATCACGACTGGTCTCACTTTATTTGTAACACCCTAATTCACAAATGGGACATTACACGCCGTAGAACCCCCGTGAGGTCTACCAGGCTAACTCAAGACTCGTAAACCACCAAGATATCCCAAAAGGTGTATTCCAAAAGGTAAATAAGGCCGTGGCCACGGCCAAAACATTTAAACGGAGTACATGAAGTATATGTTAAATACCAATTCATCGCCCACACAGGGGACTTAAACCAAGTTGAAAAATAAATAGTCTAACTCCAATACTCGACAAATGCAATGCCAAAACATAAAAGCACAAACTCGAGCCACATCATCATGCCAACCCATCCTTTGTGTGCGCATCCCGTGCCTGCTCCTCGGCTCTCCCGGTACCTGAAATGCATAAGACACATTTCCCCCATTTAAGGGGTTAGCATTCGAATAACTAGTGTAAGTACACAATTACACATCATTATATACATACACGATTCAACGCAAGCAATTCATTAGGAGAAGTCATTTTAAAAATTAATATCCCGGAATATCACATTTACACCAAAACAATATATCATCAAGCTTTCCACATCACAATTATCCACGTTTGTTAACTCGCGACCGTACCTATTAGTATCGGCCCCCAGAGGTCCCGTCGGACCATCCCCAGGTGAGAAACTACTTCCGCGGCCGTACCCATTAGTATCGGCCCCCAGAGGTCCCGTTGAACCGTCCCCAGGTGGAAGAACATCAACGCACGCACCCAAGTCCACTTCCGTGGCCGTACCCATTAGTATCGGCCCCCAGAGGCCCCATGCCATCCCCATGTGGAAGAGGAACCATCACAATCGTTCAATAAACCAGTTTACATCATTCGCATCAAAACCGTACACACATACTGAAATATAATACATGTACTTGCCTTGGATAATACGACGCGAAGGAAACGACGAAGGAATAGGTTTCGGTCCGAACAATCCTCTCAAATCCGACCCTAACACAATAATGATATACAACCAATCTCAACATCATGAATACGAAGAAATTCATCCTAGTTCTACCCGTTGGGACAATTCATCGAACAACTCAAGTGCATAGGGAGTTGAAATCGGTCAATGGTGTAATAACGGGATTTCATCCCACCCAATAATAAGGGAATCAAGGATCACGAGTAAACTATCGAAATCTAACAACATCTACGGTTAAATCGGATTAAAAGGCAAGATCACCACCAAACCCTCCCCAAAATCATACTAGGGTTAAAGGAGTTCTTACCTTGATTCAAAGCTGAACAATAGATGATTTGGTGTTGTGGTGATGATATGATGCCAAGCTATGCTTCCCAAACGGTGTTTGGATGAAAATCTGATGAACCCTCGCCTTGGAAAATCGCCCCGACGCGAAGAAGAGAGGAGGAATGAGAAAATGAGTGAATTTCGCTGAAAAGAAACGCAGTTATAGGTTGACTGCTATGTGTGCCGCGGCCCAGCCAAAGTGTGCCGCGGCACAGGGCCAAAAATCGCGCCCAGTGATCGGCAGACCGCTCTGTGTGCCGCGGCCCAGTCGCAGTGTGCCTCGGCAATGGCTCGGCATTGTGCCGCGGCCCTGTCGGCATGTGCCGCGGCACAAGGTACAGAAGGTTTGGCCGATAAGTACAACACGAGTGTGCCGCGGCCCGGACGAGTGTGCCGCGGCAGTGACTCGGGAGTTTGCCGCGGCCCTGCCGGCATGTGCCGCGCACACTGACACTCGCCGGCCGAATCGAGCGTGTGCCGCGGCGCACAATCCTTGTGCCGCGGCCCACGCCCCCCCCTTGGGTCCCAAAATGATGAAAAATGATCCGGGAAGAGAGTAAAGGCAATAAGAATCGATATTTGGGCAACAATAACACGAAATGGATGTACGGAAACCCCAAAACAATCCGAGGTACACAACCAAAATCGAACAAGTATCAAATTCCCTAAACTTTTAGGAAATTACAAAAATGGCCTAAACATCCGAAAATCGCGATACAACATCGGATTAACAATCCGAAACTCACAACATGCTCTACTCAACCATACGAACTCATGGAAATAGGAAAATGGCGAAATCGAACGAGTTAAACGAGAGTCGAATACACATGCAATGAAATATAACTTAAGATGAAATTACGTAAAAACATCATCGAGACTCATCCCAATGGAGAAATTCCAAGAACTAAATAGATACAGAATTCCAAAACAGTGCCAAGCGAGTTGTCCGAAATGAAAATATACCGAAAATAGAAATTACCAAAAGTAGAAAACACGGATATTACATTATCTCCCCCTAAAAATAAGTTTCGTCCCGAAACTTACAACACGAATAACTCGGGGTATATCGATCTCATACTCTCTTCCGTCTCCCACGTGGCTTCCTCGGACCCATGCCTCGACCATTGCACTTTAACCAAAGGAATGGTTTTGTGCCTGAGTTACTTCACCCGACGCTCTAAGATCTGGATCGGACTCTCCTCGAAGGTAATGTCGGTCCCCAACTCGATCTCTCCAAAATCAATAATATGGCTAGGGTCCGGTACGTACTTCCTAAGCTGGGAAACATGAAATACGTTATGCACGTGGCTCAGGGACGGCGGCAAACCTAACCGATATGCAAGCTCTCCAACTCTCTCTAGAATTTCGAACGGCCCAATAAATCTCGGACTAAGTTTACCTTTCCGACCGAAACGGTAAACTCCCCGTGTCGGCGACACCTTAAGCAACACATGGTCTCCCACCTCAAACTCCAACAGTCGGCGACGTGTATCGGCATAAGACTTCTGCCGGCTCTGGGCCGTTACCAACCTATCACGGATCAGGGCAATCTTCTCTCTCGTCTCGACTACCATATCGGCTCGGACGTATCGTCCCAACACAACGGCGATCTGCACCTCCTCCCATACAATGCCTCAAATGGTGCCATTTTGATCGAGGTGTGCCAACTGTTGTTGTACGTGAACTCGATCAGCGGCAAGTGCGACCCCCAATCATCCTTCCAATCTAAGGCACAGGCTCTCAACATATCCTCTAACGTCTGGATCGTCCGTTCTGACTGTCCGTCAGTCTGGGGGTGGTAAGACGTACTGAGTCTCAACTCAGTCCCCAAAGCTCGATGAACTGCCTTCCAAAAATGTGATACAAACCGGCCATCTCGATCTGAAACAATACTCTTAGGAGTCCCATGCAATCTCACGATCTCTGCAATAGACACTCGCGCCAGCCTCTCCGGTCCCCAAGTGTCCTTAATACCCAGGAAATGAGCTGATTTGGTTAGCCGATCAACAATAACCCAAATCATGTTCATTCCAGTCAAAGTCCTAGGCATCCCGGTAATGAAATCCATAGAGATGTCTTCCCATTTCCATTCCGGAATGGGAAGTGGTCGTAGCAATCCCGCGAGCCGCTGATGCTCAATCTTAACCTGCTGACAGGTCAAACACTTCGCCACAAACTCGCTAACGTCCGGTTTCAAATTACTCCACCAATAGTTACCGCTCACATCCTTGTACATTTTGCTCGTACCAGGATGTATAGAATAAGGCGTAGTATGAGCCTCACTCAAAATCTTCTGTCTCAACTCAATGTCATTCGGTACACATAATCTGCCGCGAAATCTCAGAACGCCATCATCCTGAACCACAAATCCAGGGGCTTTCCCCTTCCTCACATCCTCCCTCAGATGTACTAAAAACGGATCATCATACTGTTTCGCCTTGATATCATCAGTCAAGGACGAAGTGATCTCCAACGCACATAACTGACCCTGAACTCTCTGAATCCAAACCTCGATATTCTGACAAATAAAATCCCGCTGGATCCTACTCTGTGGTGTAAGTACCTCTAACATCTGTAATGCCATCGGTTTCTGGCTCAACGCATCCGCCACTACGTTAGCCTTACCCGGATGGTAAAGTATCTCGAGGTCGTAATCTTTAATTAGATCCAACCACCTACGCTGTCTCATATTCAACTCTTTCTGACTGAAGATTTACTTCAGCCTCTTGTGGTCCGTAAAAATCTTACACGACGATCCATAGAGATAATGTCTCCATATCTTTAAGGCGAAAACGACCGCAGCAAACTCCAAATCATGCGTGGGGTAATTCGCCTCATACGGTTTCAACTGGCGGGACACATAAGCAATCACCCTGTCTCTCTGCATCAAAACAAATCCGAGCCCGAGGCCCGAAGCATCACTATATACCATGAAATCTTCGTTCCCCTGAGGCAATGCTAACACGGGTGCGGTAGTTAGTCGCCTCTTCAATTCGTCAAAACTATTCTGTCTGTCTGCGGTCCACTCGAATTTCTGAGTCTTCTGGAGCAACTGTGTGAGTGGTCTAGCGATCTTAGAAAATCCTTCAACAAATCTACGGTAATAACCGGTGAGACCCAGAAAACTCCTCACCGCCTTCACATTCTTAGGCGGCTCCCAATCCATCACTGCTTCTATCTTCTGTGGATCTACCCGAACCCCCTCTGCTGAAATTACATGCCCGAGGAACATCACTTCTTCGAGCCAAAACTCACACTTAGAGAACTTCGCGTACATCTGCTCAGCTCTCAAAATGTCTAATACCATGCGGAGATGTAAGGCGTGCTCCTCCCGACTCCGTGAATAGATCATAATGTCATCGATAAAGACGACTACGAATTTGTCCAGATACTCAATAAAAACTTTGTTCATTAACTGCATGAACACTGTTGCGGCATTGGTTAGCCCGAAAGGCATAACCAAAAACTCGTAATGGCCATATCTCGTCCGAAAGGCAACTTTCGGTATATCGATGTCCCGAATCCTCAACTGGTAGTAGCCCGATCGTAAATCAATCTTCGAAAAGACTGTCGCCCCCTAAAGCTGATCAAACAAGTCGTCTATCCGGGGCAAAGGGTATTTATTTTTGATGGTCAACTTGTTTAATTCTCGATAATCGATGCATAAACGAATCGATCCATCCTTCTTCTTAACAAAAAGTAGGGGCGCACCCCAAGGCGATGCGCTTGGTCGAATATACCCTTTATCTAACAATTCTCCCAACTGATTCTTCAACTCTAACATCTCCGACGGTGCCATACGGTACGGCGCTCGAGAAATAGGGGCTGCATTTGGCTCAAGATCGATAGGAAACTCCACCTCTCGCTGTGGTGGTAACCCCGGCAAGTTGTCTGGGAATACGTCGGGATACTCACTAACAACTGGAATTGACGACATGTCAACCCTACCATCCTCCGCCTGCAGAGCGTAACACCAATAGCCGACACAACCCTGGTTCAGAAGTTTCATCGCCTTTAAGGCGCTAATCACACTCCCCGATCTCCCCGACTTACGACCGATGAGGGTATGCTCGGTGC
Source organism: Orobanche coerulescens (assembly GCA_033398695.1). NCBI lineage: Eukaryota > Viridiplantae > Streptophyta > Magnoliopsida > Lamiales > Orobanchaceae > Orobanche > Orobanche coerulescens. Next base: position 139,520,409 of record CM065818.1, read on the forward strand.
CGTCCTCGGCTACTATCGAGATGGTACGAGTCCGATAGTTCATGATAACACCGTGACGATCCAACCAATCGTCCCCGAGGATCAAATCCTCGCCCTTAAGGTCTATAACGATGAGATTCGAGGGCCAGTCTCGGCTCCCGATCCTCACTGGGCAATCCCTAACTTCCCGGTCCCCAACCATATGATCCCCGCTAGGCGTACCCACCTCGAACGGTTCACTCAAACAAGTAGTTAAAGCCAATACGATTCACACAATCCGATGCAATAAAGGAATGGGTGGCACCCGAATTAAAAAGCACGAAAACTGGATGAGTAAGGATCTGAGTGGTACCTGACGCCACCGGAATGTCTGCCTCCTCTGTGCGCCTCATCTGGTACAAGAGGGGGTGAACTGAACCCGAACTCGAGGCCGCGCGGCGATCCGGTTGACTCCGACCTCTACCACGACCCGAACCCTGCGGAACATGAGTAGCTAGAGTGCTGTGATCCCTCTGATCGGCAGTGGTAGTCGTAACTCTAGCGGCCATGGTGGCCCTCTCACAATGAGCTGCCCGATGCCCAGTCTGTCCGCAAGTAAAGCAAGCAACTAACGGAAATGGACAATCCTTCACAACGTGCTCGGGCTAACTGCAATTAAAACAAACTCTCCCGCCAGGTGCAACAGACTGGACTGAACGGTTACCCTGATATCCACCGGCCTGATGAAACGGCCTCTTCCCCGATGTAAGGGCAGAACGAGACCTCGAAAACTGTCCACTTTTACCGGCCGAGAACCCGACGGTAGTCTTCTGCTTCTTAGCTTCCGAAACCGACTGTGATTCCGGGACAGCCATCTCGATCGCCAGAGCGCGATCCTGGTATTCCTTCAAAGTGGCACACATGAGCGGTGCCATACTCTGCCTGATATGCGGCTTCATGCGCATATTGAAGTAACGGATTTTATCGGCCTCCGTCCTCACCTGATCTTTCACAAAACCCAACTGCTGATTGTAAGAGATAATGGCCTGCGAAATCGGTACATCCTGAGGTGTGGCAGTGAAGAACTCCATGATTTTGCATTATTTGACTGGCGGCGGACAATACTCTGCTTCCATAGCAGCCCTGAACTCTTCCCAAGTAGCTCGACGGTCTTGGGGCGCAACGGCCTCCCACCATTCCGCAGCTTCCTTATCCAGGAGGTACTGGGCAATATGTACCCTCCTGTCTTCAGGACAAGCTATGGCATCAAAGGTACTGGACAACTGAAAGAGCCAATTCTCCCAACCGAGGGAGTCAGAAGATCCGGAGAAACGAGGAGGGTGGATCTTAGTCACCGTCTGAAGCCACTTACTAGCTTCCTCTTCATGTGTCGGGGGCAGATTTTGGCGTCCACCCTGAGCTATCTGAGCAAGCTGGGCTACTAACTGCTGAAGTACGGCAGTGGCCCCGGCGTCGGCATTATTACCCGACGGTACTGAGTGAGAGGCTGAGTCCGCAGGCGACTGAGAAAGCGAGCCCTCTTCATTATCAGCACCCCGACCACGGCCTCGGCCGCATCCCCTAGCTGGTCTACCACGACCTCTCAACATACTAAAGGATGAAAAGAACAAGATCAGAAAGATTCACAATTGACGAAGTTGGTATCACAATTCATAATTCCGATCAACGCAAGAAAACGAATTACAGAAATATAAGAGTTCGAGGAGACTTACAGCCACGGGTTGCACGAAAAGACGGTAGCATGATGATATTAGGCTCAACGACCGACTCTAATGACACAACTGACAGACCCAACAATTTACCGACAGCCTAGGTATTCAAAACCTATGCTCCGGTACCATAAATGTAACACCCCAATTCACAAAAGGGACATTACACGCCGTAGAACCCTCGTGAGGTCTACCAGGCTAACTCAAGACTCGTAAACCACCAAGATATCCCAAAAGGCGTATTCCAAAAGGTAAATAAGGTCGTGGCCCCGTTCAAAACATTTAAACGAAGTACATGAAGTATATGTTAAATACCAATTCATCGCCCATGCAGGGGACTTAAACAAAGTTGAAAAATAAATAGTCTAACTCCAATACTCGACAAATGCAATGCCAAAACATAAAAGCACAAACTCGAGCCACATCGTCATGCCAGCCCATCCTTTGTGTGCGCATCCCGTGCCTACTCCTCGGCTCTCCCGGTACCTGAAATGCATAAGACGCATTTCCCCCATTTAAGGGGTTAGCATTCGAATAGCTAGTGCAAGTACACAATTACACATCATTATATACATACACGATTCAACGCAAGCAATTCATTAGGAAAAGTCATTTTAAAAATCAATATCCCGGAATATCACATTTACACCAAAACAATATATCATCAAGCTTTCCACATCACAATTATCCACGTTTGGTAACTCGCGACCATACCCATTAGTATCGGCCCCCAGAGGTCCCGTCGGACCGTCCCCAGGTGAGAAACCACTTCCGTGGCCGTACCCATTAGTATCGGCCCCCAGAGGTCCCGTCGAACCGTCCCCAGGTGGAAGAACATCAACGCACGCACCCAAGTCCATTTCCGTGGCCGTACCCATTAGTATCGGCCCCCAGAGGCCCCATGCCATCCCCAGGTGGAAGAGGAACCATCACAATCGTTCAATAAACCAGTTACATCATTTGCATCAAAAACGTACACACATACTGAAATATAATACATGTACTTGCCTTGGATAATACGACGCGAAGGAAACGACGAAGGAATAGGTTTCGGTCCGAACAATCCTCTCAAATCCGACCCTAACACAATAATGATATACAACCAATCTCAATATCATGAATACGAAGAAATTCATCCTAGTTCTACCCGTTGGGACAATTCATCGAACAGCTCGAGTGCATAGGGAGTTGAAATTGGTCAACGGTGTAATAATGGGATTTCATCCCACCCAATAATAAGGGAATCAAGGATCACGAGTAAACTATCGAAATCTAACAACATCTACGGTTAAATCGGATTAAAAGCCAAGATCACCACCAAACCCTCCCCAAAATCATAATAGGGTTAAAGGAGTTCTTACCTTGATTCAAAGCCGAACAATAGATGATTTGGTGTTGTGGTGATGATATGACGCCAAGCTATGCTTCCCAAACGGTGTTTAGATGAAAATCTGATGAACCCTCGCCTTGGAAAATTGCCCCGACGTGAAGAAGAGAGGAGGAATGAGAAAATGAGTGAATTTTGCTGAAAAGAAACGCAGTTATAGGTTGACTGCTATGTGTGCCGCGGCCCAGCCGAAGTGTGCCACGGCACAGGGCCAAAAATCGCGCCCAGTGATCGGCAGACCGCTCTGTGTGCCGCGGCCCAGTCGCAGTGTGCCGCGGCAATGGCTCGGCATTGTGACGCGGCCCTGTCGGCGTGTGTCGCGGCACAAGGTACAGAAGGTTTGGCCGATAAGTGCCACACGAGTGTGCCGCGGCCCGGACGAGTGTGCCGCGGATGACTCAAGAAGGTGCCGCCTCGCCAAAGCATGTGCCGCGCACACTGCATACCGCTCGGCCGTAAATCGATACAGTGTGCCGCGGCGCACAATCCTTGTGCCGCGGCCCACGCCCCCCCTTGGGTCCCAAAATGATGAAAAATGATCCGGGAAGAGAGTAAAGGCAATAAGAATCGATATTTGGGCAACAATAATACGAAATAGATGTACGGAAACCCCAAAACGATCCGAGGTACACAACCAAAATCGAACAAGGAACAAATTCCCTAAACTTCTAGGAAATTACAAAAATGGCCCAAACATTCGAAAATCACGATACAACATCGGATTAACAATCCGAAACTCACAACATGCTCTACTCAACCATACGAACTCATGGAAATAGGAAAATGATGAAATCGAACGAGTTAAACGAGAGTCGAATATACATGCGATGAAATATAACTTAAGATTAAATTACGTAAAAACATCATCGAGACTCATCCCAACGGAGAAACTCCAAGAACTAAATAGATACAGAATTCCAAAATAGTGCCAAGCGAGTTGTCCGAAACGAAAATATACCGAAAATAAAAATTACCAAAAGTAGAAAACACGGATATTACATTATTCGTCTCGTCAAGACTATCATTTTAAAAAAAAATTCATCCGAATCCGAGTTCGTATGAAGAAGTTATGACCGTTCGAAGGACAATTAAATCGACAGATCATATTGTGCCACATGTCAACACCCGATTGGTCCGGAAATTCAACTCTCCGCTCATGTCATCCATGACATCAGCATCTCCTTGGCAGCCGTGAATGATTGAGTGGTGGGATTTAAAAATTTTAAAAATTATTATTTTATTAATTTTGAAGTATTATAAATAAGGGAGGAATCTGTAGTATTTGGGAGGGGGGAGAAAAAATAGAGAGATGTTATTGTAAGAGAGAGAAATAAAAATATTGTGTAATAATATTATGAAATATTTATTTATTTGTGTTGTTATTATGAGTGAGTAATTTTCTTTTACTTGTGTTATGATGAAACCATGTCTATAATATTATTAATATTTATATAATAATTCCAAATAAATATTTTTTAACGATTATGATTTTCGCTTCAATAGGGGAATATTATTTCATCAATTATATCATGTATTTTTGATAGTTAGAAATTCCCCATTGCTTTGTGATTATTTATATTAGTTAATTTCTTTGATTATTTGTTTTCCATTAAATTAGATTCATGTAATACTTAGAAATTATATTTTTCAAGCGAAGAAAAATCTATATTTGAATTATAATTTTGTAATTATTGTTAAATTTATAGAGAAGTGGTGAGATTGATTTCAGAATCTATTCCCTGAATTTCTTGGAAATTAAATATAAAATAAATAATAAATAGACATTGATGGATTCTAAACCCTAGTAAATTATTTAAAATCAATTTATCTAAAATATACTTAAAAAATACTGTTATTTGTTGCAATTATTATAACCATTCAAAATTCAAATTATTTATGTTAGAATTTAATATAATTTGGTTTAATTCGATAGAAATATTTTTACGTCATCATCATAGTCCTCCCTGTGGAATCGACCTTGCACCGCATTTCTACATCGAACAAATCCTGCACTTGCGAGTATTAGACTAAAGAATCAACAACAGTCGGATTACTGCATGCTGGAGTAAAGGTAAGAATTCCTTTCAAATCTAAAGAAAACGAGTCATCCAAATCTGAGTCATAGGGGGTCGATAAATCTGGTTTGGGGAGGATGTCCTAGCAGCTGGGCTGTATATGTGCCGAGTTAGTAACCTCAACCTCCTTGAGAGGTCTGACAAAGGAAGTTACACCAAAAGCCGAGACAGATTATTTGTTGAAGGATTTGCAGCACTTCATGTCATGCCCGAGATGTTTGCAAAAGGAGCAGTAACTTGGTATGTTTTCGTATTCCACTTCTTGCATCTTAATTTTCCCAACGAGTCTTAATTCAACTTCTAACAAACGGGCTTTAGTCACATCAATTTCAATACACAAACGCGGAGTAGATGCACGAGTTAAGTCGGTCGTGGCACTATCCATTTGAAGTGGTTTCCCTAACACGGAAGCAATTTGAAAAAGACTCCGTAGATAGAATAAATGGACAGGGAGGTATGGAAATACACCCATACCGGAGAAAATGGGGCCTCGACTAGAGGATCAAAATCAGGTGTCCACTTGAGGACACGCATCGGAAATCCAGCCATATGCCAAACTTGGCGGCTCCAAAGACGGGTATAGTCTTCTTCGCATGAAAGCCGGAACAAGACATGTTTGGGTTCGAGAAGGGAGACCGAAAAAAGGCCTTTGAGCTTTAAGTTTCCCATTATGGATTTGAGAGGTTACATCGTCGGAAAACCATGGGAGAATTTACCTACCAAAGCAAAACTGAAATGGGGCAGCTAGATTTTCGATTTCTTTTTCCGAAAATGACATGATTTTATGACCCTAAATTTCTATGATCTGACTGAAAGTATTGGTTCTTCCATCATCATGAAAGCTCCTGATCATGGGGGGTTTGGACCAGCACAATGCACACTCGGGTCTGCCGCTGCACTTCGGGAATTAAAACTCACTTCAGGTCCCTTAGGCTTTTTCAGAACAGCAGCAAAACTAGGCGCCGAATTTGTTATGGGTTGCTGTTATTTGAGCGTAGTAGGTGAGGAGTTTGTTCTAGTCACCTCCCGGTGACTTTGAAGCTACAAATCATACTTTTTTTGAAGAAAGAGGTACTTATATAGAGCAACAAAAATTAGGGGGGCGATTCCTATACACGGCCGAGGGACCCAGAGTCCTATACGACTACGACATCGTCGAACCAAAAAACATGCCAAAGATCAAAATAATGATCAAATGTGACTACCTAAGCCTTATGTATGGGGTTTGCCTTTGATCAAGTTTAATGAGGCCTAACAATTTGCCTCGAATATTTGAGATATCATAAAGAAAAAAATCTTTTCGCCTGCAGCCTTCGTTAGCAAGTAGATCCGCGACTGCATTCCCTTCCCTAAAAATATGGGTGAACCGGACACCCATAGTACCAGATAGTTCCCTAATTTTGTGTAACGTATTTTGAAGTTGCCAATTCCCTGTGTGGGGATTTTGAATAAGGTTGATGGACGTCTCTGAGTCTACTTCAATTCAAACTCGGTTGATGTTTCTGTTACGGCAAAGATCAAGGCCCCTCCAAATCGCATAGAGCTCCGTGAAGACATTAGTCTTCTGGCCTATATATTCATAAAAGCCAAAAAAATGGGGCGGCTGCGGTAATCACGAGCAATACCCCCGACTGCCGATTCCCTTGGGTTTTCTTTCGAGGCTCCATCTGTATTAATTTTTACAATCCCGATCGAAGGAAGTAACCAACGCACCACAAACAGTTTGGGTGGTTTTTAAATACAATTATAAATAATACAATAACCAAAATTACATGGGTAAATTTTAATATATAAAAGATCACTAATCATTGGTGCAAATTTCCAGAATGAAAGAAAAATCGTCCTGGCTGTCTTGATCGTGTTGAGATGATGCCATATGCGGGAGCACATGCTTTGACTTGTAAACGGGATTCTTTTGACACGTTTGTCATTCCTGCAACACCATAAAAACCATAAAATCAAAATAGGAATAATATGAAATATATGCACTTTACCAATTGCCTTGGCGAAGCAATGTTTTAGAACAACTCCAAGGTCATCTCTGTCTAGCAAGAAAATCCCTACAAGATTAGAGAAGTTAGTCCAAACAACCATAGCAATCGGGCCTGTTAAGAAAAGGTGGGTAGAATCATCATCCTGGTTACAGCAAAAGCAAGGAATAGAGGTAACAATTCCTCTTTTCCTAAGCCCATCTGAAGTCGATAACCAATTGTGAAGTATCCACATCATGAAAATTAAAATAGTGGGGGTTAAAACAGGATTCCAACAAAATTTTAAAATGTGATTACAATCCTGTCTTTTTCTAATCATAGACCAATTACTTTTGAAAGAAAATTTATCATTATGTGATAGTTTCCAAAATACCTGTATAGAAGAACCATGAGTTGGCAAAGAAGGATGTAATTGCCTACATCTGGGGGTACCATATTAAGGACCTTTGGGCGATCCCAACCTATCCGACCAAAGGTTTTGCAAAAGAAGACTAGACCTAGTATTAGGTAAAAATTGAGAGTGTGGGCTGAAATCACACCACCGGTCGTTCCAAAAAGAGACCGCACCCGAACCAGTACCCCAAAAAATCTACTGGTCCGCCACGTGTCTAATTTCACACAAGTTTTTACAAATGGGAGAGTCATAAGGGTTGAGTTTAATAACCATTGGGTGAAGCCTTTTGCAATATTTCCTTTTGAGAAAATTAGACCAAATATTGTCATTTGTTCGAAATCTCCACCACAGTTTGATTTCGGAGGCTTTAATGATATCATTGAGATCTCTACACCCAAGCCCTCCCTCATCCGTAGGGAGGCATAGCCTATGCCATGCGTCCAGTGTAGTTCCCTCTTAGTATCATTAGAGCCCCACAAAAATTGGTTTAAAATTCTTTCAAGAAGACTAATGACATTTTTAGGAGGTTTCAGGACTTGAAGACAGTAAAAAGGAATGGAGTTTAAAGTGGACTTTATCAGTTCAAAACTCCCGCCTATAGTTAAGAGGTGGTGGTTCCAAGTTTGAATTTTAGAAGAAATTTTAAAAATGAGATCCCCGTACATGTCAAGGGTCTGATTCCCTATCCACAAAGGTGTAGGTCACAAGTCGTCCAGGAATAATTCTAGAGGGGGGGTGAATAGACTTATTGAAACTATTAAACTCTTTTTCACAAAGAGTAAGTTTCTTCAGCTGATAGATATGCAAATGACTTACAGTCGTTTGTTCTCAATACATGCGGAAGTCAGCTGATGACGAATATAAAACAACTAATGAAACACTTAACAATGAGTGCAACAGTTAAAGTATGATGCTATAAAACAGTAAAATACGCAGGCAGTTATAGTGGTCTCAGAGGTGGGGTAATCCTCTACTAATCCACTTTTCTCCAAACCAGTTGGAGATGAATTCACTATAATTGTCAACAAGTGATAAACATTACAGTGATTCAACCAAATTACAACAGCTTCCAACCAGTGGAAATCCTTACCGTTGCAACTCCCTTGACTGCCTTGCACCTCTTGATCCGCGATCCTTGGATGCCTTTACACTCTCGAACTTCAACCAGTGAAGTACCCCGAACTCAGGATTAAAGACATGAGTTTTTGTCTTCTACAACTAAGAGCTTCTTCAAGTATGAACTTTTGAGAACTGCTCTTTTCACGAAGCTATAGTTTGCTTTTAGATTGCTTTGAATGCTTTGATTGCTTGAGAGTATGTTCGCACCGGTAGTTGCTCAACTTCAAATCTTCGGATATATATAAGTGTTGATCCTTGAGCATTCTTCATAGTCGTTGCAAATACTGTAACAAATCAGTCCGTTGGAGAGAGACTTCTTTGTTTATTCTTTTCTGAACGTTGCAAGGTTGGATTCCCATATTTTAATCCATCGTTCGACCATTGTGAAGACTTTGCATGAGAGGCGCCGAATCTTTTGAATATAGTAAGATTACAGTCTTCAGTGGTAGGCCTGGATGAATTATTCAATTCATATCCTTGCGGGAATCTCTCCAATTTGTCTCTTCACGTTTGCATGTGACTTTTCGTAATATTTGACTTTTCAACGCATGCTGATGTGGACTTGGAGTACTTGGCTGTTCTCAAGTAGGCTGATGTACAGTCATCTTCTTTGCAGTCTGGACTTCTCTGATGGTGGCTGTTTGGGACTCGCCTGATCAGATGACTTGTCTGAGGTTACTTGACTGCAGTCTGGTCAAACATCTCTGATGAATTTTGTTGACCAGAACTTCTCTGACTTGACTCGGATGTACTTCTGTGATGAACTCAGCTATACTTTTGTACTTAGCCGATTTGAGCCTAACTTATTTTGGCCTATAGAAGATACTCATTTGGTTCTTCTTTACATTTTGCCAAATATTAAACTTAACATAATTTGGCCTATGGAAGATACTCATTTGGTTCTTCCTTACATTTTTGCCAAGTAATAAGTATTTGAATTACATTAATGACATCATCAAAATCTAACAAGTATTCCTAACAAATTCTCCCTATTTTGATGATGGCAAAACTTAAGCAAACTATTCAAATAAACAAGTCTGCACTTGAGTGCAAGACACAAACTAAAATCAGTCTAGTTTTGAGACAACTGCAAATTGTCATTCAAAAGACTGTTATAAAATTTCTGTATTGATTACAAATACATGTCTAAAAACATTTACAGAAAATTTTACAAGTACAAAATTGAACATAAATCATCTGCCTCTGCCTCTGCCTCTTCGGATAGGCTGCTTGGCAAGTCTGAGTGGTTCAACATCAATAATTAAAGCAGTAGCATTTTGCAAACTAGAATTTGATGGCCCCGCGGTCTTGAGCACATGAGAGGCCTGGGCCTTCTTTTTTTCTTGCAAAATTTTATTTTCACTAACACCTTCATTATCAGATTTTGAAGCATCTCCAGCATCTGGCCCCACGGCCTTCCTGAGTTTAGAGGCAGGCGCCTCTATTTTATTTTCCAAAACCTGTGCAGTTTCTGGCTGTTTTTGTTTCAAATTGGGTTCTAAATATTTATTTCAATATAGCATTTATTTATATCATGACCAATATGATAACAATGATCACAAAATAGAGGCAATCTTCCGTATTCGATAACAAGTTCCACGTAGGTATCAGCACATTCCCCTTTTTTGTGTGTGAGTTCTCTTTCCTTCAGTTCATTTGAATTGGTTCTTTCGTCAGGAGGTTTTTGATCTTGAATTGATTGTTCCTCATGTGGAAATGTAAGCAGTCACACTACCAGCTCAAATTTAGAGCCCCATGTGAAATTTCATAGGCTTTCATCTAATACTACCTCCATTCTTTTATAACTGCAACATCTGGACTTTCACGCTTGCCAATGCACAACTTTAATTATTATTATCTTCAATTCTGTTTCAGGAGAAAGTAAAAGACAGCAAATCAATTGTATTGATAACAATGAATAGAGGGGCCTTTATATAGGCATTACAATACATAGGATTCCTAGTTAAGGTAAGACATCTAATAGAATCCTACTACCCCTGGAAGGGTCTACAACCTTCCATCTCTGTATCCCCCTACAACCAGTATTAGGTAAGACACCAATAAGGGAAGGATATCCCGAAACACTCCCCCTGTGTCGAGCACTAATACTATCATGGTGCATAAGATGTTGCCTCGGTAAAAAACCTTTCCAAGTCAAACAAAACCCCGTGGGAAAAAACAAAGACTTGGTGAGGAAAAACAGCACAACGCACCAACTACAAATGTCAGAATCAAGTGAAGTATACTCCCCTGAGGTATACATGACAGCTCATCCCGTCGAGCTATCATTAGTTGAGCTCGAATAATCGACACATGCCGATGCTTCTCACATGTTTCTCAAATGTAGACAAGTCTGTGATATTCTCATCGGAACTCACTTGTTTCACTTCGATATTCAGCAATTTCTGCTGCTGCTGCTGATTATAAAAGAACTTCGGCGCGATATGCTTTGTATTGTCACCCTTAATGAAACCTAACTTCATCTGCTCAATGCATGCCGCATTGTCCTCAAAGATGCAAGTAGGGGTTGCTGTAGTGGAATCTAATCCACAAGTTCCTCGTATATGGTCTATGACTGACCGAAGCCAAATGCACTCCCTTACGGATTCGTGCAATGCAATTATCTCTGCATGGTTCGAGGAAGTTGCAATCAGGGTCTGCTTGGTAGATCACCAAGATATCGCCGTATTCCCAATGGTGAACACATAACCAGTTTGGGAACGTCCTTTATGTGGGTCAGAGAGATAACTGGCATCAACAAATCCAACTAACACATTGTTAGGATTCTCTGCATAGGGGGTACGTTTGCTTGCATTAGCACTTCTAGTAGTCAAGCTGCCATGCTTAGCTGCGATATCAGAGGAAGAGCGACGGTCGATATGCATCGTCTTAACCTCAACAATTCCTTTTGGAATATCGCTCTCTCTTGCGTAGGGAAAGAACAATCCAAGATCACTGGAGCCTTTCAAGTATCGAAAGATTTGTTTTACTCCATTACAATGCCTTTTCGTGGGAGCAGAGCTAAATCTCGCTCACAGATTCACAGAGAATGTGATGTCTGGATGAGTACATTGAGCCAAATACAACAACGCAGCGATTGCGCTAAGGTACGGTGATTCTACTCCAAGGACCTCTTCATCCTCCTCTTTAGGACGAAACGGATCCTTGTTCATTTCCAGACTTCGACCAACCATGGGGGTAGCAAGAGGATGTGCCTTGTCCATACTAAATCGCCTGAGCATTTTCTGGACATAGGCAGATTGATGAATGAGTATACCATCATCTCGATGTTCTAGTTCTAAGCCCAAGCAGAATCGAGTCCTCCCCAGGTCTTTCATCTCGAATTTGGATTTAAGGTAGCGGGCCGTCTCATTGACCTCATCTATGGTACCGATAACATTCATGTCATCTACATAGACAGCTACAATCACGAATCCTGTATCTTTTCTTTTCACAAAAATGCATGGGCAGATATCACTGTTCTCGTATTCCTTCCCAACCAAGTGTTCACGTAGGCAGTTGTACCACATCCTTCCGGATTATTTCAACCCATACAGTGAACGACGCAGTTTCACAGCGTAAGTGCTCCGTGTTTTAGAGCTACTCGATTTGGGCAACGAAATCCCTTCAGGAACTTTCATATAAATATCCGTATCTAGATCCCCATAAAGATACGTTGTTACCACATCCATAAGCTGCATATTCAATTTTTCGGACACTACCAAACTGACTAAGTAGCGGAAAGTGATGATGTCTATGACGGGAGAATATGTCTCCTCGTAGTCAATGCCAGGGCACTGCGAGGAGCCTTGGGCAACTAGTCTCGCTTTGTAATGTATGACCTCATTCTTATCATTGCGTTTACGAACAAAGACCCACTTATGTCCAACTGGTTTAACGCCCACGGGTACTAGCTCGATACGGCCAAATACCTCACGTTTAGCCATTGAGTCTAGTTCAGCTTGCATTACATCTTTCCATTTCGGCCAATCGGCTCGTCGTTGACATTCAGCAACTGAGCGCGGCTCAGCATCGTCATCTTAAATAATTTTTTGAGCGACGGAGTAGACAAAAGAATCATCGACTAGCGTGGACGACATGTCCAATAGTACGTATTCACTCGTACATTGCATCGAGATTTCTTTATTTTCTGACATCAACAAAGTTTCCGACGCGTCCGTCGATTGTTCCATTGTTGATTCGAGGACATATCTGTAGTCAGATATAATCTCGTGTGACGGAGTCACTGTGTCGATAATGAGAGGATTTTGTGCCTCTGTTCCGCTTCTCTTTTGTGGTTCGGTATCCTTTCTACCCACTGGCCTCCCCCTCTTTCGAGCAGGGATAAGAGCAGCCGAAGCAGTCGTCCCACCACTAAGGTCGATGTCAGGGGCATCATTCCTTTGGGCGTCTGAACCTTGCCCTATAATTGGGACTTCTAACCTTGCAGGAACATTCGCAGCGGGAATGGTAGATCTTGTCACTTTCGCAGTATCAGTAAAGCTGTCGGGCATCGAATCCACAACTTTCTGAAGACTGAGAATACGTTGCACTTATAGATCGTATTGAGCTGTGCGGGGATCTTGATGAGACAAGGAGGGAGCACACCAGACAATTTCCTGGCGTTCAACTAGAATCGTACGATTCCTCTCTCCCCCTAACGACGGTGTTGTTGTCCAAAATATCTATCCGAAGATTAATACTGCTGGAAGACGGACAACAAACAACAATTGCGGGAGCACTTCCGAGAGAAGATAAATAATACAAGATTTTCCGGGTTTGTTAGGCCCGGGCTTGAATGCTCTCGCGAGATGATATTAATATGAATATTCATGGATACAAGTATTAATGAGAGAAATCTAAATACAATGAGTGTAAAAAGACTCTGTTAATCCGGCTCTTGAGCGAAGCTCGGTGTTCTTCGTCCCCGCCGATCGTCTTCCTGATGAGAGAGGCCGGGAGAAGTAATACCGAATGATAGCTGTTGCCAAGAGTTGGATTCTAGCCAAGTGCTTGATGTTTTGTTTCTGTATTGCGTGTGTAATGCGAGAATGCCAGAGAGTTCAAGTTCTGGAGCCTTTTTGCGGTAAAAGTTCGGTCCCTTGGACAAGTGCTGGGAGCCATGTATATATAGGGGCAGCCGGGTCCTGTCCTCTAGCGGGCGATCGCCTTCCGGCCATTATAATAATGGGGCGATCGTCCGCCGGCCAATATTATAATGGGGCGATCACCCGAGCTGTTGGGCTAAAGTCCAAGGAAGAGGCTGGCAGTCTGCCTAAAGTCCAAAGCTCCAGCAGGCAGCCAGCTGGGCGGTCCAATGAGGGGCCAGCACGCGTCCGGAGTCAGTCACATGCGGCCCTACTGACAGCTTTCGGCGGCTTGTCGGCTGGTGGAAAGATTCTGCCAGGCTGTGGTCAATGACCCGTGATTCGCGGATCTTGTCTCGGCCCTTGCACGTGGTGTCTGTCCTGAGGCTCGGCCTTTGCCGACTGGATGGCCATCGGCGCTGATCGACATGAGGCGGTCGTCTCTAGCTGGTCATCAGAGGTCGCCATCGGCCAGTTGCTGAGGGTCGGCATTCGGTCGGTCACCAAGGGTCGGTCGGCAGATGCCGAGAGAGGTCGTCCGCTTGTCGGTCGCCAGGAGTCGGTCGCCGAGTACCGAGTGACGATCGTATCTGAGGTCGATCGCTCGGCACCGGGACTTGTCCTGGGGCCTTCGGTTGGCCGATTTAGCTCGTCCGCTGGGTCAAAGCTCGGCCGCCTGGTCGCTGATCGGCAGTTTTGCCTTGGCTGCTCGGCAGTGACTCGGTCGCCCGATCTCCGAGGCAATCGCCGGTCGGAGAGTGTTAATTCTTGACACAACAATTGCCCCCCAGCTTGCTCCTATGTTGAATACATGGGGCGAGGTGGTTCTTGCTGGCGATCGTGTATGGATGAGGACGGGCGATCTGAGCTGACTTAGGATTCGGACTTGGGCTATTATGGTCGATTGGCTAGCTATCTTTCGGTCTTGTACCTGCAAAAAACAACATTGGCCGATCCCCCACGGAAACTTGGTGGTTTCGCTTGTTTGAGGAATCGTGCACAGTCGCGGAGATCGATGGACCGACTCCATGACCGTGTCTTGGTGCGCGAAGACATTGAGTGTCTCGTGACTCACTTTATTATGAGGGTCCTCTGTTAGGCTGCGCCTCGCCTCGTATTTAAACGAAGGGCGTACGGTCTCGGTCTAGAGGAGTCCTTGCGCGGGGCAGCGTCGGATGAATCAACTCCACTTCCGCGGCTTGTTAGCTCTGCTTCCACCTCGGCCAGCCATGGAGATGGCCGACCTCGACGGTGTACGTTGAGACGGGGGTTGTGGTATGGGTCCACCGATTAATGTTGGAGAGCCCTCAGACTACGCCGGCCTCGTATTTAAATGAAGGGCGGGCGATCTCGGCCGAAAGGGACCTTGCATGACCGAAGCAGCCGGTTCCATCGACTGCCAGGGCCATGGCTTTATGATGTGCGGTGGAGGCGATCGCGAGCCTTAGTTCCTTATGTTAAATGCTGGAATGTAGATGGCGATCGTGTCCTACGGGTTGCTGATGATGTAGCGTGATGATCGGCGATCGGGCCGGAAGACTGGCGATCGTCGCTCTGCAGCCAATCGCTTTATTCGTAGGTCGATATCGGCGATCGGGTGGGAGTTAGTCCCTCATTTAAAATGGACTGTAGGCGGTGAGCGAGTCCTCCGGCTCAGCTGGATAGTAGCAATCGGGCTGGGAGACTGGAGGTCGTCGCTCGGGCGCCGATCGCGGTACTCCCAGGCTAAGAAGAAGCCTTTGCCTGGACAGGAAATCTGCGGCTCTAGCCCGGAAGGCTGCGTAGGTCGTCGGTTGGGTCTTCGTGAGATGCCTGAACATAGGCGAAAAACCCTGAAAACCTCCTAGGACCGCGTATAGGGCGGTCTCATCGCTTACGGGCTCGCCGTTGAGGATGATCCCGTCTACCCGGTCGATGTAGTCCGAGTCAAACTCTTCTTCTCCCTGCTTGATTTGCATCAAGCGAAGGAGACCTTCTGGCCGGATGACCCTGGTGGCGAAATACTCCGTGAAGATGTGCGCCAGCTCGTTAAAGGAGCCAATGGACCGAGGTGGCAATGAGGTGTACCACCGGTGGGCGAGGTCGTCCAGTGTCAGAGGGAACATCCGGCACCTGGTCGCGTCCGATGCCCCACACCCGGTCATGTAGATGTTGAACTTCTTCAGGTGCGTGTGGGGGTCCGATCGCCCCTCGTACATGGGTGTTTGCGGGGGAGCGATCCTGTGCTGCATGGGGGCGAGCTCGATGTCGATCGCGAGCGGCTCGCTTGGCTCGGCGATCGTCTTCATGACGCCTGCACTGGATTGCAGGAGCGCCTTCACGTCGTCGAGCTGACGTTGCAATGCGGCAATCGCCGTGGCTCGGTTGCTCGCCGATCGACTTTGGGAGCGGGAGCCGAGGCGATCGTGTACCGATCTCCGGACTCCGCTGCTGCCGACCTCGACAATTTGGCGAGGGGGAGCCAGACGGCTGGGCTGCCTTCTGGGAGCCGGGTAGGCCGAGCTCCTGGTGACGGACTCAAACTCCGTCGTCTCGTAGCTGGGGCCGGACTGCCCCGGTCGCCAGGTCGGGTCACTGCCCAAGCGATCGAAGACAGAGGTGCCCCGGCTGCCGAGCGCCTCTTCTTGCGGGCGAGAGCCTCCTGGCGATCGCTCGGCCAGTAATGCCTTGAGCTTCCGCTTGGACTACCGGCGGGAGACCGAGGGGGTGCTAGCAGGAGGCGCGTCGAGAGCACTCCGTCGCTCCTGAAGGACGGCTATGGCCTCTTCGATCTGTTCATTGGTTCGGAACTGATCGAGCGAGAGGCTCGGGCCGCCGTCCCGGGACGGGATCGAGCGTCTCTGACCGCGGCGGCTACCTTCCACCATCGGCTGCGGCTCGGACTGGGACGGAACAGGGGGTCTGGCCGGCTTGTCAGCGGCTTTCTTCGACGCAGAGGCGGAAGACATGATTTCTGAAGGATTTCTTTGAAGTGCAGTGAGTGTCACTTCAAGTATCTGCCCCGAGAACAGTGAGTGTTCTTCGGGACGGTAGGTGTAAAAAATTCGAGGGTTGGATCCCCCTTCCTCTAGCGCCAATTGTTGTTGCCCAAAATATCTATCCGAAGATTAATACTGCTCGAAGACGGACAACAAACAACAATTGCGGGAGCACTTCCGAGAGAAGATAAATAATACAAGATTTGCCGGGTTTGTTAGGCCCGGGCTTGAATGCTCTCGCGAGATGATATTAATACGAATATTCGTGGATACAAGTATTAATGAGAGAAATCTAAATACAATGAGTGTAAAAAGACTCTGTTAATCCGGCTCTTGAGCGAAGCTCGGTGTTCTTCGTCCCCGCCGATCGTCTTCCTGATGAGAGAGGCCGGGAGAAGTAAGACCGAATGATAGTTGTTGCCAAGAGTTGGATTCTAGCCAAGTGCTTGATGTTTTGCTTCTGTATTGCGTGTGTAATGCGAGAATGCCAGAGAGTTCAAGTTCTGGAGCATTTTTGCGGTAAAAGTTCGGTCCCTTGGACAAGTGCTGGGAGCCATGTATATATAGGGGCAGCCGGGTCCTGTCCTCTAGCGGGCGATCGCCTTCCGGCCATTATAATAATGGGGCGATCGTCCGCCGTCCAATATTATAATGGGGCGATCACCCGAGCTGTTGGGCTAAAGTCCAAGGAAGAGGCTGGCAGTCTGCCTAAAGTCCAAAGCTCCAGCAGGCAGCCAGCTGGGCGGTCCAATGAGGGGCTAGCACACGTCCGGAGTCAGTCACATGCGGCCCTACTGACAGCTTTCGGCGGCTTGTCGGCTGGTGGAAAGATTCTGCCAAGCTGTGGTCAATGACCCGTGATTCGCGGATCTTGTCTCGGCCCTTGCACGTGGTGTCTGTCCTGAGGCTCGGCCTTTGCCGACTGGATGGCCATCGGCGCTGATCGACATGAGGCGGTCGTCTCTAGCTGGTCATCAGAGGTCGCCATCGGACAGTTGCCGAGGGTCGGCATTCGGTCGGTCACCAAGGGTCGGTCGGCAGATGCCGAGAGAGGTCGTCCGCTTGTCGGTCGCCGAGTACCGAGTGACGATCGTATCTGAGGTCGATCGCTCGGCACCGGGACTTGTCCTGGGGCCTTCGGTTGGCCGATTTAGCTCGTCCGCTGGGTCAAATCTCGGCCGCCTGGTCGCTGATCGGCAGTTTTGCCTTGGCTGCTCGGCAGTGACTCGGTCGCCCGATCTCCGAGGCGATCGCCGGTCGGAGAGTGTTAATTCATGACACAACAGACGGGAAGTTTGTCTCATCAAAGTGACAGTCTGCAAATCTTGCAGTAAATAGATCTCCTGTCAAAGGTTCCAAATAGCGGATAATTTTAGGCGATTCATAGCCAACATATATACCTAATCGTATTTGCGGATCCATTTTAGTACGCTGTGGAGATGTAATTGGCACATAGACTGCATAACCAAAAATGCATAGGTGTGAAATATCGGGCTCATTGTAATACCCGGTTGTAATTCAGTTATTATCATTCAGTTATTATCATTCAGTAATTATCATTCAGTATGTATCATTCAGTAATTTCACTCATTAATGATCATTTGTCACTCATATTCAATCATGATATTCATCAGTCGGAGTAATTGTATCGTGTATCAATCGTCATTCATCACTAATCTAATTGGAGTTTCGTGCCGTGTTTATCATCATCGTCATTTTCATTGTGGACTGTGCATGAGGAGTAGCGCACGCTACGTACTCTTTTTAGCGCACGCTAATTGAGTATAGGTAGCGCACGCTACCACTCAGCATTAGCGCACGCTAATGTTACCCTGGCTGCAGTCCAGAAGGTACTGGACTGTAGGTGAGTTATTAGTAGCGCACGCTACGAGTGGTAAGTAGCGCGCGCTAGTGGGTTGTAGTAGCGCACACTAATATGTGGTGTAGCGCGCGTTAAGGACGGATCAGGTTGAGTCCAGTGGCTACTGGACTGCACTGGATTAAATCATAGCGCACGCTATGAGTAGTTTTAGCGTACGCAAGCGGTGTAGTAGCGCACGCTACTTGTTGGTGTTAGCGCACGCTACCGAGGTCAGATCAGAGGACAGACGGTTTCTGGATTCCAGTACTGGGCATCTAATAATTCGTTAGCGCACGCTAACCATGGGTATTAACGCACGCTAATGGTATGGTTGTAGCGCACGCTACAAAAGGTACGTAGCGCGCGCTACCGTTTTCGGACAGTGGGTACTGGACTACCCAAATTACCCGTTAGCGCACGCTACGCACAAGGGCTAGCGCAAGCTAACCTGGAGTGACTATATATTGGACAGTTAGCCTCAGTTTCGTCATTTCTCATTTCCATTCGTTTTTGGAGCGACTTCGGGCGATTTTTTGGGCGACTTGGAGTGTTCTCTTCGAGCTGCTATCACCTATCATCATGTTCAAGGCTTTGAGTTGGATTATCACCACTTCATCATCTCCTTAACATCAAATCAAAGGTATCAATCTCTTGGATCTAGAATTTCGGATTTTTGGGTTTTTCCTTCCGATTTCTTCGTCTAAGCTTGGATTATTGTTGGAATACATTAGATATGGATTATCTACCTTGGATAAATGTATTCCTACGGATTTAATGGCTATTATCGGAATTATTTCAAGAACCCTTAGGGTTGACTTCGGTTAATTTGGGGATTTTCCGATTGTTGTTGTCGTAAACTTGAATTGTGGATTTCTATGAGATTATTGATGTCATTGATAGTTTTTTGCTGGTTTGAATCAATCATTTGGAGTTGGTTCGATAATTTGGGTTTGGTTTTAACCAATGGGAAGGATATTCTCAACGTTTTCGTTAGAGTACATCTACGAGTTAGGATATTATTGTATCGACGTTTGAGTCGGTTATGATCGTATTTGATTCGTGTAATGATCGAATATTTGGTATATTGTGTTATTCAAGGTTGTTCGAGCGACCGACATTTCATTTAGGACGTTGTTCGTGGACGGACATTCTTCATCGTTGTTGAGTAAGTTAATTCTTACTCGGTTAAAGGATACTCATTCCTTTTTGTTGTTGATTACTCATAATCATAACTCATTCATCATGGTATTAATCATATTGAGACTTGTAATTGTCGAATAATCATTTCATTCACGAGGAAGAACGGTTCCAAATCATTTCATCGGGTTATCAATCACGTCACTATTATTTTCATCTCGGTAAGTCATCTTGGCCTTGTCGAATTTTTATTCATTGATATTCATTGTGGTCATTCTCGTTCATATGACCTTCTGGGTTCATATTGCGTGGCCGGGTGTGGCTGTGTGGAATTTTTAGTCGGGCACACGATGGTCATGTTTTGGGTTCACCGATACATTGGACCGTGCACACGGTAACGCTTACCTCCGTGAGACTAATTAGGTACAAGGACGGGTGTGTCCGGTCATTCGTCTTGTACACTTGCACAGAACATTACGGGCGTACTATGATACTCCTCTTCAGCGTAATTCATAACTAAGGATATTTCATAACTTCAGTTAAATCATGATTGTGTATTTTCAACCCTTGAGGATTGTTGTTCTGTGTAACTGACCCCGTTGGGGGATTTTTGTTTTCAGGTCACGGCAAGGCAAAGGCACGGGAAGAGCATGTTGACGGCGAGGAGTCCCAGTGATACTAGTAGGGGGCCCCAGTCATTCCGTTTGTTTCAGTCATTTCAGTCTTTTCCGTCATTTGTATTTTTCCGCTGCAAATTCCGTTTGAGATGTTTAATTGTTCAGGGTGGTGTATTTTATCTCCATATAAAATATACTAGTATTCGGTTTTGTCCTGGTGTGTTGTACTTAAACTCCTCATCGGAGTACTTGGTAATATAATGTGGTTCGGTACTACAATTATATTATTTAATTCATCATTTTCACTTGCCTGGTGGGTCCCAGTCGGGGATTCACGGCACTGTAATATCCGCCTAGTTTGGGGTGTTACAGAGTTGGTATCGGAGCGTGGTTTTGAATACTACCCTACAAGTCATGTCTCATTTCAAATCATCGTCATCGGACTAGTATCATTGGACTTTCGCGTCACGTGTGACATGTGCAAATGCCGAGCCAATCAGACCAAGAACTGTAAGATTTCTATGCCATGGTATAATTTCTGGCATTAATCATTCATTCATAATTCATCAGTTAACAATCCTCAATCACCATTGTAATTTTGACCAGGACGGTCAGGTTAACTCATTAATAACTCAATTCATTTCATTGTTCAGTTGTTGATCAGGAAGATCGAATCATTAATCATGTTAACTTGTTCAAGATAATCATTTCAGTAATTTCGTCAGTTAATCATTCATGTAATCACTGTGTTAGAGCGTATGCTCATTTTTATCACCTCATGTCATAATCATAACGTGTTATTCATGCGGGGAATATAATCATCATGTGACTTTCCTACTTCAGTATGGAGAGAGCAAGGAGAGGACGATGAGGACGAGGTCGTGGTGCGGGCCGAATCCCGAGAGCTCGTGTGAATACATGTGCGAATGCGAGGAATAACGCTAATTCATCGAGCAGCGACGCTGCCACTCATTCACCTGGACGTGATCATTCACTATCGGGGAGTCGTACCCGGGACACGGCTCAGTCAGAAGGTGTCCGGGTTGACCCACTCGCTTTTATGCAGGGCATGATGGCCCAAATGACCCAGATGGCACAACTGATGGAGACGATGCATAACTCCGTCAATCAAAATCAACGGGCTCCTCCGCCGCCACCTCAGAGGCAAGAGAGAAATGTGAGCAATATCATCGGCGACATATCTCGCCAGAGGCCACCTACTTTTGAGGGCTCGTCTGAGCCGGCAGATATCATTCATTGGCTCGAGAATTTCGAGAAGTTGGTTGCTATGGTAGAGTGTCCCGAAGGACACAAAGTTTCTGTTGCGGATTACTACCTGGGTAAGAGCGCACACTCTTGGTGGTTGTCGTTGAAGCCCACCGAAGGATCATGTACTTGGGATCAGTTCAAGACTCTCATGATGGAGAGGTATTATCCGGCCCCCCTCAAGAGAGGCCAAGCTGTCAGAATTACTCACCCCCGACCCCTCAGCAGACGAGGATGTTCTCGCTATTGCCGAGAAATTTCAGGAACTTCTTCCGTTCGCCTCATCTATCATTCATTCCGAGGCAGATAAAATCAAGTATTTCAGCAAGAGGCTGAAACTCCATATGAGACTTCAGTTACTTAATCATAATTGCACCACGTTGGCCGAATTCATCGAGAAAGCTCTTACCTTTGAGCTTACTGCTAAAGAGATTGCTAAGCAGCAACCTTCGTCTGCTAGCAAGAAATCGAAGAATCGTAATCAGTCTGAAGGCGGTCAGACAACCTTCAAGAAACCCCGTGCGGGCTCTGCTTTTTCTGAGCGACCTCCTGTGTCGTCTAAACCCGCAGAATCTCAGTCTCGAGCGGCCAGTTCGGCCATCACCTATTTTAACTGTGGGGATCTTGGTCATCTCAGTACCAAGTGTCCGAGACAGACTATCACATGTCATAATCGTGGGATTGCTCGGCATAAGGCCCGTTTTTGCCGTAGGGACTCCAAACCTACTCAGACGTCATCTCAGGCCCCTAAGCAGTCAGCCGTTCAGAATCAGGCCACTCAATCAGCATCGTTTAAAACGAGAGGGGCGACTAAAGGTGGAGCCTATAGCCAGCAGACGGGAGCGTCCGGTTCCGGGACTAGCAAGCCCCAGATTTATGAGATGAAGAAGATCGATGATCCAGAGGCCCGAATGATCTCAGGTACACTCGATATTCTATCTCAACCTGTGTGTACCCTTTTTGATACTGGTGCATCGCATTCATTCATTTCTGAGTCATGCTTGAGTAGACTACGTCTGGGTAGTGCTACTAGTTGTGAGCCTTATGTAATTGGCCTACCTGATGGTAGACGAATTATCGGTAATCGTGAGATTCAGAATTGTCCAATTCAGTTTCATGGTCGTGTATGGCCAGCGGACCTAATCGTAGTTGATTTTCTGAGAGACGACGTCATCTTGGGTATTGATTGGATGGATCGTCATGATGCCATCATTAGTGTCCGTAAGCGTATGATCACTGTTATTTCAGACAATGGGGTTGAATGTGTGTTTCAGGGAGGTAATCCCGGCTGTTATGGTAAGGTCATTAATTTAATGAAAGCAGTGAGATTACCCAATCAAGGATGTGTCGATTATTGGTGCTATATGGCCAAAACCGAGAAATCATCAGTAATGTTGACGGACATTCCGGTAGTTAGGGAATATGCCGATGTTTTTCCAGACGAGTTACCTGGTTTGCCTCCACAGTGGGATGTGGAATTCACGATTGAGTTGGAGCCTGGTACGTCCCCAATATCGAAGGCACCGTACCGGATGGCCCCGACCGAAATGCAGGAATTAAAGAACCAACTTGAGGAGTTGTTCGAGAAGGGTTATATTCGACCGAGTGCGTCCCCGTGGGGAGCACCAGTGTTATTTGTCAAGAAGAAGGATGGTTCTTTTCGCTTGTGTATCGATTATCGGGAGTTGAATAGGGTGACAATCAAGAATAAGTATCCTTTACCCCGTATCGATGATCTCTTGGATCAACTTCAGGGAGCTTCAGTATTTTCCAAGATCGACTTAAGATATGGGTATCATCAGTTGCGGATTCGAGAGTCGGATATCGCGAGGACAGCGTTTCGTACACGCTATGGTCATTATGAGTTCGTAGTTATGCCGTTCGGACTAACTAATGCACCTGCGGTATTCATGGAGCTAATGAATCGAGTTTTCATCGACTTTTTGGATCAGTTTGTTGTTGTCTTCATCGATGACATTTTCATTTATTCTCGTGACCGGGAGGAACATGAGTTTCACCTTCATCAAGTGCTCGACGTGTTGAGACGAGAACAACTTTATGGGAAGTTTTCCAAATGTGAGTTCTGGATGTCCGAAGTTACGTTTCTCGGACACGTAATTTCATCAGACGGAGTTCGTGTCGATCCTCAGAAGACGGAGGCTATTCGAGATTGGCTACCTCCGAAGAATGTTAAGGAAATCCGAAGCTTTCTCGGATTAGCCGGTTATCATCGGCGGTTTGTGGAAGGATTTTCTAAAATCGCTCAACCCTTGAGGAACTTGTTGCGGAAGGATAAGAAATACACGTGGTCCGACGCGTGTCAACAGAGTTTTGAGGAACTAAAGAGCCGGTTAATGTCAGCACCTATACTTTCCTTGCCGCAGGGGACGGAAGGATTTGTGGTTTATAGCGATGCGTCCGGACAGGGTCTCGGATGTGTGCTCATGCAGAATGGAAAGGTTATTGCCTATGCTTCACGGCAATTGAGACCATACGAGGTTAATTATCCGACACACGACCTGGAGCTAGTAGCTGTGGTGTTCGCTTTGAAGATTTGGCGTCATTATCTTTATGGCGTTACCTGTCAGATATTCACCGATCATAAGAGTTTAAAGTATATATTTACTCAGAAGGAGTTAAATATGCGACAGAGACGGTGGTTGGAATTAATCAAGGATTATGATATCGAGATCCTTTACCACCCGGGCAAGGCGAACGTTGTCGCCGACGCCTTGAGTCGTAAGTCCGTTCAGGAGCAGATGCTTGCCCGTTTAACAGTTCAGAAGGAGCTTCAGCAGGAATTCCTTAGACCCGAGATCGAGGTCTGGCTTCAGCGAGTTCAGGGACAACTTTGTATGTTAGAAATTTCATCGTCACTCGAGGAGGCAATCCGAGAGAATCAGAGTTCAGACCCATCATTGTTACGCATCCGTGAGGATGTGGTTCAGGGGAAAGCCCCTGGATTCGTGGTCCACGAGGATGGACTTTTGAGATTTAAGAATCGGTTGTGCGTACCGGCGAATGACGAGTTGAAAAACTCGATTTTGAAAGAAGCTCATGCTACCCCTTATTCTGTCCATCCGAAGTCCAGCAAGATGTACAAGGACTTGAAACAAAATTACTGGTGGAGTAATATGAAGCGAGAAGTCGCAGAATTTGTTTCGAGATGCTTGACCTATCAACAAGTCAAGATTGAACATCAGCGACTGGCGGGTATGCTGAAACCTCTTCCTATTCCCGAATGGAAGTGGGAAGACATTTCTATGGATTTCATCACGAGTTTGCCGACGAGTCGTCGTGGCATGAATACGATCTGGGTGATCGTGGATCGCTTAACTAAATCAGCTTATTTCCTTGAGATCAAGGAGACGTGGGGTCCCGAGAGACTTGCTCAACTGTTCATCAAAGAGATAGTGAGACTGCATGGTACTCCTAAAAATATCGTTTCCGATCGTGACGGACGGTTTGTGTCGCATTTTTGGAAATCAGTTCATCGTGCTATGGGAACCCAGCTTAATCTCAGTACCGCTTTTCATCCTCAGTCCGACGGACAATCAGAGAGAACCATTCAGACATTAGAGGACATGTTGAGGGCATGCGTCCTCGATTGGGAAGACGATTGGGAAGCCCAGCTACCATTGATCGAATTCACGTATAATAATAGTTGGCATGCTTCGATTAAGATGGCACCTTACGAAGCCTTGTATGGTCGTCGTTGTCGATCTCCATTGTGTTGGGACGACTTATCAGAATCAATCGGCACCGAGCCCAATACGCTTATAGCCGCCCGTGAGAAGGTAGCTTTAATCAGAAGTCGTTTGTTGACCGCTCAGAGTCGACAGAAATCATATGCAGATAACCGTCGTCGACCATTAGAGTTTGAGGCAGGTGACCACGTGTTGGTCAAGGTATCCCCGAGTCATGGTATCTTCCGTTTTAGGAAGAGGGGAAAGTTGAGTCCGAGATTCATTGGACCGTTTGAGATTTTGAATCGAGTAGGCGAGTTAGCTTATCGATTGGCCTTACCACCGGCGTTGAGCCGAATTCATAATGTGTTTCATGTCTCTCAGTTGCGGAAGTATGTTGCCGACCTGAGTCACATACTTTAGTTCGACGAAATCGAGATCGCTGATGATCATTCATATGAGGAGCGTCCTATACGAGTTTTAGAGCGGCGAATCAAACAATTGAGGAATAAGACGATTCCTTTGGTTAAGATTCAGTGGTCTAGGCACAGAATCGAAGAGGCTACTTGGGAAACCGAGGATAGTATGCGGGAGAGTTATCCCGAGTTGTTTGACCCTTAGTTTCGGGGAAGAAACTCTTTTAAGGGGGGGTGTATGTAATACCCAGTTGTAATTCAGTTATTATCATTCAGTTATTATCATTCAGTAATTATCATTCAGTATGTATCATTCAGTAATTTCACTCATTAATGATCATTTGTCACTCATATTCAATCATGATATTCATCAGTCGGAGTAATTGTATCGTGTATCAATCGTCATTCATCACTAATCTAATTGGGGTTTCGTGCCGTGTTTATCATCATCGTCATTTTCATTGTGGACTGTGCGTGAGGAGTAGCGCACGCTAATTGAGTATAGGTAGCGCACGCTACCACTCAGCATTAGCGCACGCTAATGTTACCCTGGCTGCAGTCCAGAAGGTACTGGACTGCAGGTGAGTTATTAGTAGCGCACGCTACGAGTGGTAAGTAGCGCGCGCTAGTGGGTTGTAGTAGTGCACGCTAATATGTGGTGTAGCGTGCGTTAAGGACGGATCAGGTTGAGTCCAGTGGCTACTGGACTGCACTGGATTAAATCATAGCGCATGCTATGAGTAGTTTTAGCGTACGCAAGCGGTGTAGTAGCGCACGCTACTTGTTGGTCTTAGCGCACGCTACCGAGGTCAGATCAGAGGACAGACGGTTTCTGGATTCCAGTACTGGGCATCTAATAATTCGTTAGCGCACGCTAACCATGGGTATTAACGCACGCTAATGGTATGGTTGTAGCGCACACTACCGTTTTCGGACAGTGGGTACTGGACTACCCAAATTACCCGTTAGCGCACGCTACGCACAAGGGCTAGCGCACGCTAACCTGGAGTGACTATATATTGGACACTTAGCCTGAGTTTCGTCATTTCTCATTTCCCTTCGTTTTTGGAGCGACTTTGGGCTATTTTTTGGGCGACTTGGAGTGTTCTCTTCGAGCTGCTATCACCTATCATCATATTCAAGGCTTTGAGTTGGATTATCACCACTTCATCATCTCCTTAACATCAAATCAAAGGTATTAATCTCTTGGATCTAGAATTTCGGATTTTTGGGTTTTTCCTTCCGATTTCTTCGTGTAAGCTTGGATTATTGTTGGAATACATTAGATATGGATTATCTACCTTGGATAAATGTATTCCTACGGATTTAATGGCTATTTTCGGAATTATTTCAAGAACCCTTAGGGTTGACTTCTGTTAATTTGGGGATTTTCCGATTGTTGTTGTTGTAAACTTGAATTGTGGATTTCTATGAGATTATTGATGTCATTGATAGTGTTTTGCTGGTTTGAATCAATCATTTGGAGTTGGTTCGATAATTTGGGTTTGGTTTTAACCAACGGGAAGGATATTCTCAACGTTTTCGTTAGAGTACATCTACGAGTTCGGATATTGTTGTATCGACGTTTGAATCGGTTATGATCGTATTTGATTCGTGTAATGATCGAATATTTGGTATATTGTGTTATTCAAGGTTGTTCGAGCGACCGACATTTCATTTAGGACGTTGTTCGTGGATGGACATTCTTCACCGTTGTTGAGTAAGTTAATTCTTACTCGGTTAAAGGATACTCATTCCTTTTTGTTGTTGATTACTCATAAGCATAACTCATTCATCATGGTATTAATCATATTGAGACTTGTAATTGTCGAATAATCATTTCATTCACGAGGAACGACGGTTCCAAATCATTTCATCGGGTTATCAATCACGTCACTATTATTTTCATCTCGGTAAGTCATCTTGGCCTTGTCGAATTTTTATTCATTGATATTCATTGTGGTCATACAAGGTAACGCTTACCTCCGTGAGACTAATTAGGTACAAGGACGGGTGTGTCCGGTCATTCATCTTGTACACTTGCACAGAACATTACGGGCTCGGCGATCGTCTTCATGGCGCCTGCCCTGGATTGCAGGAGCGCCTTCATGTCGTCGATCTGACGTTGCATCGCAGCCATCGCCGTGGCTCGGTCGCTTGCCGATCGGCTTTGGGAGCGGGAGCCGAGGCAATCGTGTACCGATCTCCTGACTCCGCTGCTGCCGACCTCGGCAATTTGGCGAGGGGGAGCCAGACGACTGGGCTGCCTTCTGGGAGCCGGGTAGGCCGAGCTCTTGGTGACGGACTCAAACTCCGTCGTCTCGCAGCTGGGGACGGACTGCCCCGGTCGCCAGGTCGGGTCACTGCCCAGGCGATCGAAGATAGAGGTGCCCCGGCTGGCGAGCGCCTCCTCTTGCGGACGGGAGCCTCCTGGCGATCGCTCGGCCAGTAACGCCCTGAGCTTCCGCTTGGACTTCCGGCGGCCGGCCGAGGGGGTGATAGCAGGAGGCACGTCGAGAGCACTCCGTCGCTCCTATAGGACGGCCATGACCTCGTCGATCTGTTCCTTAGTTCGGAGCTGATCGAGCGAGAGGCTTGGGCCGCCGTCCAGGGATGGGATCGAGCGTCTCTGACCGCGGCGGCTGCCTTCCACCATCGGCTGTGGCTCGGACTGGGACGGAACGGGGTCCGGCCACCGGTCGGCTTTCTTCGACGCGGAGGCGGAAGACATGATTTCTGAAAGATTTCTTTGAAGTGCAGTGAGTGTCACTTCAAGTATCTGCCCCGAGAACAGTGAGTGTTCTTCGGGACGGTAGGTATAAAAATTTGAGGGTTGAAGTCGCCCTCCTTCTAGCGCCAATTGTTGTTGCCCAAAATATCTATCCGAAGATTAAATACTGCTGGAGACGGACAACAAACAACAATTGCGGGAGCACTTCCGAGAGAAGATATATAATACAAGATTTGCCGGGATTGTTAGGCCCGGGCTTGAATGCTCTCGCGAGATGTTATTAATACAAATATTCGTGGATACAAGTATTAATGAGAGAAATCTAAATACAATGAGTGTAAAAAGACTCTGTTAATCCGGCTCTTGAGCGAAGCTCGGTGTTCTTCGTCCCCGCCGATCGTCTTCCTGATGAGAGAGGCCGGGAGAAGTGAGACCGAATGATAGCTGTTGCCAAGAGTTGGAGATAGCCAAGTGCTTGATGTTTTGCTTCTGTGATGTATGAAATCCCAAGGAAGTTGAAGTTCTGGAGCCTTTTGTGTGATAAAAACTCCGTCTATGGACAAGTGTAGGGAGCCGTGTATTTATAGTAGCAGCCGAGTCTTGTCCTTTGGTGGGTGATCGCCTTCCGGCCATTATAATAATGGGGCGATCGTCTGCCGGCCAATATTATAATGGGGCGACTGTCCCCGATTCACATGGGCTGTCGGCCTAAAGTCCAAGGTAGGTGCTGGCGCCAGCTAGGCGGTCCAATGAGGAGCCAGCACGCGTCCAGAGTCAATGTCACATGTGGTCCTACTGACAACTTTCGGCGGAATCACTGTCACATGCGGCCCTACTGACAACTTTCGGCGGCTTGTCGGCTGGTGGAGAGATTCTGCCAGGCTGTGGTCAATGATCCGAGATTCGCGGATCTTGTCTCGGTTCTTGCACGTGGTGCCAGCCTTGAGACTCGGCCTTTGCTGACTGGATGGCCATCGGCCCTGATCGACATGAGGCGGTCGTCTCTAGCTGGTCATCAGAGGTCTCCATCGGACAGTTGCCGAGGGTCGGCATTGGTCGGTCACCAAGGGCCGGTCGGCAGGTGCCGAGGGATGGTTGTCCGCTTGTCGGTCGCCAGGAGTCGGTCGCCGAGTACCGAGAGGCGATCGTATCTGACATCGATCGCTCGGCACCGGGACTGGTCCTGGGACCTTCGGTTGGTCGATGCAGCTTGTCCGCTGGGTAAAGGCTCGGCCGCCTGGTCGCTGGTCGGCAGTTCTGCCTTGGCTGCTCGGCAGTGACTCGGTCGCCCGATCTCCGAGGCGATCGCCGGTCGGAGAGTGTTAATTCTTGACACAACAACGGGGAAACTTACCAGGTCCAGACATAGTAAGGATTGACAGACTGAGGTCTCTTTCTAGATTCTATAGGTGCTGGTGCATGGCCGTTCTTAGTTGGTGGAGCGATTTATCTAGTTAATTCCGTTAACGAACGAGACCTCAGCCTGCTAACTAGCTATGCGGAGGTATCCCTCCGTGGATAGCTTCTTAGAGGGACTACGGCCTTTTAGGCCGCGGAAGCTTGAGGCAATAACAGGTCTATGATGCCCTTAGATGTTCTGGGCTGCATGCGTGCTACACTGATGTATTCAACGAGTTTATAGCCTTGGCCGACAGGCCCGAGTAATCTTTGAAATTTCATCGTGATTGGGATAGATCATTGCAATTGTTGGTTTTCAACGAGAAATTCCTAGTAAGCGTGAGTCATCAGCTCGCGTTGACTACGTCCCTGCCCTTTGTACACACCGCCCGTCGCTCCTACTGATTAAATGGTCCGGTGAAGTGTTCGGATCGAGGCGACGTGGGCGGTTTGCTGCCCGCGACGTCGTGAGAAGTCCACTGAACCTTATTATTTAGAGGAAGGAGAAGTCGTAACAAGGTTTCCGTAGGTGAACCTGTGGAAGGATCATTGTCCATACCTATAAAGCAGACCGCGAACATGTCAACCATATAGAATTGTGGCGATCATGTCGCATTCCACTCCCGCATGCGGGCACCTAGGTGTGCGTTGTGTGGGCTAACGAACCCCGGCGCGGTATGCGTCAAGGAAAACTCATAGAAGCGTCTGCCCCTTGCCCCGTTCGCGGTGAGCGTGGGGGGAAAGGATGTCTCTCGAATATGTCAAAATGACTCTCGGCAACGGATATCTCAGCTCTCGTATCGATGAAGAATGTAGCAAAATGCGATACTTGGTGTGAATTGCAGAATCCCGTGAACCATCGAGTCTTTGAATGCAAGTTGCGCCCGAAGTCTTCTGGCTAAGG